>CM060888.1:20679198-20934198 GCA_030762935.1 Hymenopus coronatus
GACTCTTTGAAGATATCAAATTTAAATAACAAGTTTGTTATTTATTGCTCTTTTATTTGTTGAGCTATGCTTCCATAGACACAGACAGACAAACACACACACACACTCACAGCCTTGTCTAAAATGCTTTTTTTTTTTTTTTTTTTTTTCTTTTTTTTTTTTTGACTCTGGTAAATTTTGGATAGAATACAATACCTTCCGTAGTTATTATGTACATTAAATGTACATACGTACTAGAGAAAGTTAAAAGCAGACCTGAACCCTTATTCTCTACGCAGCTGATGCAAATACAACAGGCCGCTGCGCTAGGAGCGCTGCTGTTCCTTGTCTCCAAATTTTTGGTCGATTTTCTCGATTTGGTCTTTATGTTTATAACTTCAAAGAAACGTAACTTCGTGGAGAAATACTCCATTTATTTATTAATCAATAGTTACCTTGTAACTCGAGGAAATCGTAAGACAATTTGGCATTACTTTTCCAGATATAGTTCTGGAAATAATATACCGCACACACTTTCCTGCCCTTTATGGTTTTCATTGTTTAAAACAAGACAAAGCAAACCTGCACACTTATTTCACCAAATTTTCCACGTAACTGATGTAAATATAGAGGCTGTGCCGTGGCCGAGGGGTTAGATCACTCGCCTCTCACTGAGGCGGCCCGGGTTGAATCCCAAGCGGCCGCATGTGGAGCTTGTGGAGGACAAAGCGGCTCAGGGGTCGGTTTTCTCCGGATTTTCCGGCTTACCCCACCATTGCATTCCACCGGTGTTCCATCTTCTTCCAAGTGTCATCAGTGGCATCGCTTTGGTGCCATAGTAGTAAAAGCAGGCCTTAAACACTAATATATACATACTATAGACCGCTGCGTTAGGAGCGCTAGTGTTCCTTGGCTCCAAAATTTTGGCTGAGTTTCCGAACTGGAACTGAACTGTATTTGTATCTATGTGTTTATCAAAGGATGTATATACAGTGTGTCCCGTTGAAGCATTACCACAAAGTAAGCTTAATATGTTCTAAACTAATTGGCATTGAAGAGCCGGAATTAAACTGTAAGTTAGACAAACTCATCAAGTTTCAATAAATATCCACATGAGCGCCTTTGGTGGCACAAAAAATATCAAGACGGGACTCTATCTATGTGTTTTCACAGCATTACTGGTGTGACGGAAGCACAAGCGTCTATTATCCGCCTTCAGAAGGCAGCCAGGTCCTGTACTGGAATTTGGTATTTGCGGGACTGCAAAGTTCTCCAGCATATCTAGGTATGTTGCCCCTGTCACTGTGCTTTCAGCAAAGAAAAAAAAAACACAATGATTGTAATGGTGAAAGGTTACTTCCTCTGAGAATGCGATGTGGTTGAGGAATTCATTATCATCAATGTGGGATAACATGCTGTAACGAACTCGGCTCGTTTGGGTTTATCATTCCGCTGCAGCTTTTGTATAAGCTGGATTTTGTAACTCTAAATCGAGTCTTTTATGGACAGCAGCGTAAACAATCGTCTTCGAAATACCTAGCTCTCAACTGGCCCGTCGAATTGACATCCTTGGGCTATGCTGAAATGCTTGCCTTACATCTTCAACTGTAGCTGCGGACAGCTTTCTCAGTCTAAATGTTCATTTAATATGTGACAAACACGTTCTTTTGACATGCTCATGGCATCTGCTATCTCTCCCACTTTAATTTGGCGGTCGTCTAGCACCATTTGGTGAACTTTGGCGATGGTTTCGTCGGTAGTTGCAGTTTTTGGACGTCCCGAAAGTTCATCGTCTCCCAAGCTCTTACGGCCACGTTTAAATTCGGCTGTCCAAAATTTCACTGTATTAATGATGGTGCAGAGTCCCCATACACACAATCCAACTCATCTTTGATTTGCGTAGACGTATTGCCTTTCAAAAACCAATATTTAATGACAGCTCGATACTCGGTTTTGTCCATTTTCATAAAAACACACATCACCTCACTCAAACGACTGTTACATAACAACTGAGCGTCCAAAATGGCTGAAATTTTGGTGAGTAACTGTCAACAGAAGAACAACGAAATTCACTAGCTTTTATTTACGAGTGATGCCATCTTCATGTTGAGGTCGGAAACTTTTCAGACCATCCTCGTAGCCGCTTCTCTTCTTCGTCAGCACAGATTCTGTTTCCAACAACTAATTATGCCATTTCACAATGGTATGACGATCTGAGGCATTTGCACCGTATTCCTGCCTAAATTTTCTTTGTACTGCAAATCGAAACTTCAAATCGGCTAGTCAATAACATTTCACTTTCTGCTGTACTGTGAACTCTGCCATTTAACTCTGTGTATTGTCATATCATCCGCATGTGCAGTAGCATAATACTTTTCACTGTCACAAAACTTGGAGAATTTCCTCACAAGACAAGTAAAAAATCTGATGTGTTTAATTCACATGACTTTCTCTGCATATCTGCAACAAATTATTGTTAAAAACCTAATGCTTTTAATTACTTCATGCTAATCGAGAAAAAAAAATAGCAGAAATAGTCTTATTACACGTTTCCTTGTAAGTAGAAGCGAAATAAGGGAGTACCATAAGTTAAAGCGATAATCAAAAGTTATTTGCTATGTAACTGAAGTTCCCTTGTTTATATGGGCAGGAGTTGACAATTTCCTGTATGAGAAAAGTAAAAGCTGAAACAAAAAATCAGGAATATCTCAAAAACGACCAACTCCACGAAAAACATGTATATAACATGAATTGTGTGTTTTAACGTGCTCTACATTTTTTGTGTGGTAAGTTTTTGTCCATCTCTTACGTTTAGCAGTTGTACAAAATTCCGTAAAATTCATCCAGAATAAAGTAGTTTTCAGAGGCTATTCCCAGAAAATTCAAAATATACATTTTATTTTTCGTATAAATATCTTAAATATACGATATTTTAATCAAAATCGTTAGCCATTTTTTTTAGAAAACCACGAGTTTGGACAAAAGTTCCATGTAAAGGGTAGTTGGGGGTGGGGGGATTTTGTTGAAAATCTTCGTGTCGCATCCTTGGAAGATACCAAACTAAAATATGAAGTTAAACGTCTTTTCGTTTTTGAGCTAAGCTGTCCACAGACAAACAAGGCAGACACACACGGACCTTTTTCTGAAAGTGCTTTTTTTTGGGTTCAGGGGGTCCTAAAACATGTATTTCCGGTGAAATCTCGGCATCGAATTTTTGGGTGGAATACAACACCTTCTCTATCCACTGTACATTGTACATACGGGACTAGAGGAAATAAAAAAAAAAATTGGGGTTACAGGTGACCTTGAAATGCTATTTCCAGTGAAATCTCGACATCTAATTTTTGTGTGCAATATCTTCTCTATACACTGTGTGTACATGGTTTGAATAGATAAAGTAAAAACAAATACTACAGACCGCTGCGTCAGGAGCGCTAGTGTTCCTTGGCTCCAAATTTTTGTCTTAGTTACGGTATTGGACTGAATGGTAAGTATTTATCAAAGGATGCATATATCTCCTTATTAAAGAAAGTAACCAAATTTAATTCGGATTAATGAAGTCCGGATAAAAGTAGCTCATGTGTATCGGCAGTGTGTCACATTATTTTCACCAGAAAACGAATGCATGTGCATTAAACTCAAGCCTCGGAAATATAATAGAAAAGACCTAGAGTAATATTAATGTAATAAGAAGAGTCACGTGCCTTTGAAGGAAGCCGATAGGTTAAAGAGTGAAGCTTCTAATGAAACTGATTCGTGCTTGTTTTTATTTTGTTTGTGGGAGCAAATCGAAGCAGCTAATGGCATTACCGCTGTGAGAGAGGGGATTCTGCTGGAAATAAGATACCTCCCTCGCGGTTTCTCATTATAATGGCAGAGAACCTTTCAACTTCCTTCCGCTTCTTCTTTGGCTTTTCAACAAGATATACCTGCCCGTTATTTCAATATGGCTTCTTTTTCATTCCTATATATAGTTATAACAGGCCGGTTGTTAGAACGGAAACCCTTAAAAATACCCAATTTAAAAGTCTCTCTATCTCCTGCCTAATAACTAGCGAAAAATCTGATGTGTTCCATTCACATGACTTTCTCTACATCTCTGCAACAAATTATTGTTAAAAGGTTTATGCTCCTATTTACTTCATGCTAATCGAGAAAACAGCAGAAACAGTCTTATTACTTGCTTCCTTGTAGTAGAAGTGAAATAAGAGGGTACCATAGGTAAAGTGATAATCAAAAGCTGGTTGCTATATGATTGAAGTTCCTTCATTTGTATGGACACGAGTTCACAAATTCCTGTATATTTTCCAATGCTGAAACCAAAAACAAGGAATATTTAAATTACGATCAAATCCTCGAAAAAATGTAAATAATATAAATTGTGTGTTTTAACATGAACTACTTTTTTGTGTGATAAGTTTTTGTCCATGTCTTACTTTTTAGCAGTTATGCAGAATTCCGTAAAATTCATCCAGAATAAAATAGTCTTCAGAGGCTATTCCCAGAAAATTCAAGATATGCATTTTATTTGTCAGGTAAATATCTTTAATATACCATATTTTAGTCAAAGTCGTTAGAGCTATTTTTGAGAAAAGCAAAATGTTCGAAAAACGTTCCATGTAAAGGGTAGTTGGGGGTGGGGGGATTTTCTTGAAAATCTTCATGTCGCATTCTTGGAAGATACCAAACTTAAATACCAAGTTTGGTATTCAACGGCCTTTTCGTTTTTGAGCTGTGCTTGTCCACACACTGACCATTTTGCTGAACATTTTTTTTTTTTTTATTTTTGGATTCAGGTGAAATCTCGGTATCGAATTTTTGGGTGGAAGGCAATACCTTAGCTGTTCAAAATATAAAATATTAGCCTTTATCCGCGGCTTCGCCTGCGCTCATATTCTATGGAGTATGCATTAGCACTTATTTAAAACCCCTGGTGAACTCCAATATCTTCAGCTGCAATTAAGTTTCTCAATTTTCTTCCTTATTTACTATTATAATTTAGTTTTTATAGCTGAGAAATACCAGTTTTACAATATCAAGCACATATCTACAACATACGTAGTGGGTAGAGAAGGGTATTCCACGCCGAAAATTTGATACCGAAATGTCAAGAAAATACATGTTTTGAGGCCCCCTAAACCCAAAAAGAAAGCCCTTATATAAAATATGTGTGTGTACGTGTCCGTGTTGTGTGTGTGGGTGTGTGTGTCTACAAACAGCCTCAAGAATGAAAGATTTGTTAAATGATAATTAAGTTCAGCATCCTCCAGGACGCGACAAAAAAAGAATCAAGAGATACATTTTATTTGTGATAACAGCTTTAATATACGACATTTCAATCAAAATCGCTAGAGCCATTTTCGAGAAAAACAAGCATTCTTGTCCATAAAAAGGGTAGGTTGGGGTGGAAGGATTTTCTTAAAAATCTTCATGTCGCATTCTTGGAAGATACTAAACATAAAAATCTAGTTTGTTTTTTTCGTTGTTGAGCTATGCTGTCCACAGAAACACATACACACGAACTTTTTTTTTTTTTGGAGTGAGCGGACTTCAAAACATATATTTGCGGTGAATCCTGGACATCAAATTTTAGTGGAGCACAATACTTTCTCTAGCTACTACGTACATTGTATAAACATATATACTAGAGAAAGTAAAACTGAAAAGGCTATTATACACCAAACTTGATAATTAAGATTTGAGAATCTTCCAGAACGCAACACGGAGATTTTCAAGAAAATACACCATACCAACTACCGTTTACATAGAAGAATTTATAGCATTTGGTTTTCTCCAAAATGGCTTTAACGATTATGATGTAATTGCCGATATTAAAGATATTTACATACCAAATGAAATGTATATTCTGAATTTTCTGGGAATGGTCCCTGAAGATCTCTTTATTCTGGATGACTTATATATAAACCGTAAGAGATACACAAAAAATGTAGATCTTCTTAAAACACACAATATATTTATGTCATATACATTTTTGTTGTAGAGTAAACTATTTTCGAGATATTATGGATTATTGGTTACAATTTAAAGCCACTTAGGTTTTTCTCAAACGGTAAGACATCTTTTTTCTCGATTCTCGTTTGTTTACTCATGGCAAGCAAAGAGATTGGATTTTTACATCCGAAAAAATCCATCTTCCTCTGCCGGGTTTGAACCCGCGACCTTGGATATATGAAGTTAGCATGTTATTCATTACACCACGGAGGGCAACACGATCGTAGGCGGTAATCGAACCCGAGACCTCTGGATGAGAATCCAAATTGCTGACCACTCGAGGTCTGAATGTAATTTTATATACTTTTATTTCGGACTTAAATATACGGGATTTTAATCAAAATCGTTAGAGCCATTTTTAAGAAAATCAACATTTTCGAAATTTTTTCCATGTAAAGGGTAGTTTGTGGTGTGGGGATTTTTTGAAAAGCTTCATGTCGCATCCTTGGAAGATACCAAACCTAAATACCCAGTTTGGTATTTAACGGTCTTTTCGTTTTGGGGCTCTGCTGTTCCACAGGTACACACACAAACAGACAGATATACACACACACACACACGGACCTTTTTTTAAAAATGCTTTTTTCGGACTCAGGGGACCCCAAAACATATGTTTCCGGTGAAATATCGGTATGGAATTTTCGGGTGCACTCTTCATTTGCTGTGATAAAGGATCGTGGTAAATACCATTCCCTCCATTCCTCCGTACCCCTTGATTTACCCACAACTCTTTCTCCTCTAAAATGGGGCAGATTCGCATACCTTTTTCATCAGTAATATTTATCAACTAAATCACTCGAGCTCCTGCATAAGGAGTTTGGCATTTGTTTTGATGTACTGCTCCATACCACACTCCAATTTTATGCCAGACTCTACTTCAAACGCAACCTTCTCTGTGTGTTGCGCAATTATTTGCTGTCTACTAATATCACAGAGGCGGTTCTTAATTTTTCTCCAAACATTCCGTCTATTTCCCTGCCCCGCCTCGCAAATGTATCATGTGCCAGTGCTTTCCAAACCGTTCTTTAAGTTTGATGTCCAGGTCGAATTACCTTCTATTCTCAACTGTTCAGCAGCAGTCTGCCTTTTTACTTTCTCTATAGGCACTATGTACATAGTGTATAGAGAATTTATTGCACTCCACCAAAAAATTCGATACCGAGATTTTACCGGAAATATATGTTTTAGGGTTCCCTTTATCTAAAAAAGCATTTTCGGAAAAAGGCCCGTGTGTGTGTGTGTGTCCGTGTGTCCGTGTGTCCGTGTGTGTGTGTCCGTGTGTCTGTGAACACGATTAACTCAAAAACGAAAAATAGGTAAAATACCAAACTTGGTATTTAAGTTTAGTATCTTCCAGGGATGGGACACGAAGATTTCAAGAAAATCCCCCCACCCCCAACTACACTTTACATGGAACTTTTTTAGAAAATTTTGATTTTCTCAAAAAATGGCTCTAACGATTTTGATTAAAATATCGTATATTAAAGATATTTACCTGACAAATAATATGTATATCTTGAATTTTCTGGGAATAACTCTGAAGACTACTTTATCGTGGATGAATTTTACGAAATTTTGCATAATTGCTAAATCGTAAAAAATAGACAAAAACTTACCACACAAAAAATGAAGACGCACAATTTTTGGTATATAAATGTTTCTCGAGGAATTGATCGTTTTTGAGATCTTTCTTGCTTTTGGTTTAAGGTTTAAAAAACTGGTACTTTTCTCATACAGGAATTTTCCAGCTTGTGTCCATACAAACAAAGGAACTTCAGTCACCTAGTAACCAGCTTTTGACTTCACTTTAACCTATGGTACTCCCTTATTTCGCTTCTACTTACAAGGAAGCAAGTAATAAGACCATTTTTGTTAAGTTTTTCTCGATTAGCATGAAATAAATAGAAGAATGAGCTTATTAACAATAATTTATTACACAAAAGTAGAGAAAGGCATCTGAATGGAACACATCAGATTTTTAGAGATTGTTCTCCTTGAACGATTCTCATCCTATATTTAACCGATCTGATTTTGCATTCTATCGTTTCACTATGCGCCCCACAACTGACCATATCCCTCCCTTCTCCCAGAATTTCTTTCAGAAATTGGGTCCTCCCTTGTTGCAGATTCCCTGTTTGTCCTCACCTCCATATTTCTCCTCCATTTGTCATCATGGATCTAACCGTCGCTATATACATATTATAGTAAAGCTATGGATATATCTGGAATTCTGGTGCGTATCCGGAGAGCTTCCGCTGCTTACACACATGCCTGTGTTTCGTGATGTCAATATGCTTTGCCCATTTGTTGTTCCTCGTAAAAACGTGACTAAGCAAATATCAACGCACACGGTTGTATCAAATATAACCGTCGCGATATGACCAAAAAGTTAAGCGACGTTAAAAAACTTGATGTGTTCCATTCACATCAATTTCTCTACATCTCTACAACAAATTATTGTTAAAAAGCTTATGCTTCTATTTACTTAATGCTAATTGAGAAAAACTTAGCAGAAATAGTCTTATTACTTGCTTCCTTGTAAGTAGAAGTGAAATAAGGGAGTACCATAGGTTAAAGGGATAGTCAAAAGCTGGTTGCTATGTGACTGAAGTTCCTATGTTTGTGTGGACAGGAGTTGACAAATTTCTGTTTGAGAATAGTATAAGGTTTTTAAAGCTGAAACCAATAAAAAAGAATATCTAAAATCGACGAACTCCAAGAAAAAATGGATATATATGTGTGTTTTAACGTGCTCTACATTTTTTGTGTCGTAAGGTTTTGCTTACCTCTTACGGTTTAGCATTTATGCAAAATTCCGTAAAATTGATCCAGATTAAAGTAGTCTTCAGAGGTTATTTCCCGAAAATTCAAGATATACATTTTATTTGTCCTGTAAATATCTTTAATATACGATATTTTAATCAAAATCGTTAGAGCCATTTTTAAGAAAAACAAAATTTTCGAAAAAAGTTCCCCGTAAATTTGGGGTGGGAAGATTTTTCTCTAAATCTTCGTGTCATATCTCTGGAAGATACCGAACTTAAATACCAAGTTTTCTATGTTACCCACTTTTCGTTTTTGAGTTATCGTGTTCACAGACACACGGACTCACTGACACACACACACACACACACACACACACACACACACACACACACACACACACACACATGGACCTTTTTCCGAAAATGCTTTTTTTGGATACAGGGGAGCCTAAAACATATATTTCCGAGGAAATTTTCGAATCGAATTTTTGGGTGGAGTGCAATACCTTCTCTATACACTATGCACATGGTACGTGTAGAGAAAGTAAAAAGGCTAATTAAAACAGTTATGAGACCCATAATTACCTATGGGTCACTTTTATGATGGCCTAATTAAGTTGAAACAAATTCTGATGTGTTCCGTTCACATGGCTTTCTCTAGACTAAATTGTTAAAAACATATTTTTCTATTTACTTCATGCTATTCCAGAAAAACATTAACAGAAATCGTCTTATTACATGCTTCCATGTAAATAGAAGGGAAATATGGGAATACACTAGGCTAAAGTCATAGTCAAAAGGTGGTTGCTATATGATTGAAGTTTCTTTGTTTGTATGGCCAGGAGTTGACAAATTCCTGCATAAGAAAAGTGATAAATATTTTATAGCTGAAACCAATAACAAGGAACATCTAAAAAATCTGATGTGCTCCATTCACATGACTTTCTGTATATCTGTGTAAATTATTATTGTTAATAAGCTTATCTTTTATTTATTTCATGCTAATCGAGAAAAATTAGCAGAAATAGTCTTATTTTTTACTTATTGTTAGTAGAAGCGAAATAAGGGAGTACCATACGTTAAAGTGAAAGCCAAAAGCTGGTTGCTCTGTGACTGATGTTTCTTTGTTTGTATTAACAGGAGTTGACAAATTCCTGTATGAGAAAAGTATAAGTTTTTCAAAGCTGAAACGAAGAAAAAGGAATATCTAAAAAACGACCAACTCCACGAAAAAAATGTATATAACATTAATTGTATGTTTTAATGTGCTCTACATTTTTTGTGTGTTAAGTTTTTGTCCATCTCTTACGGTTTAGTAGTTATGAAAAATTCATCCAGAATAAAGTAGTCTTCAGAGGCTGTTCCCAGAAAATTCAAAATATACATTTTATTTGTCAGGTAAATAACTTTAATATACGATATTTTAATCAAAATCGTTAGAGCCATTTTTGAGAAATCGAAATTTTCGTAAAAAGTTCCATGTAAAGGGTAGTTTGGGGTGGGGGATTTTTCTCAAAATCTTCGTGTCGCATCCCTGGAAGATACTAAACTTAAATACCAAGTTTGGTATTTTACCGACTTTTCGTTTTCGAGTTATCGTGTTCAAGACACACGGACGCACTGACACACGGACACACGGACACACGGACACACGGACACACACACGGACCTTTTTCTGAAAACACTTTTTTAGGATACAGGGGACCCTAAAACACATATTTCCGGTGAAATCTCGGTATCGAATTTTTGGTGGAGTGCGATACCTTCTCTATACACTATGTACATAGTACGTGTAGAAAAAATAACTAGCAGCCAACAAACTTTGCAGTGTTCAAAGGTTTGATAACCTCTGTGTAACAGGGAATTTGAGAAGTACTCCATCACCCGCAATGGAAGTCCTACTTAACCTGGTTATGTATTAAAGGGATCGCTAGGCTGGTGGCTTATGGGCTCAACCTAAACTTAAACTGATATAAGCCTAATGCTCTAGGGCCTACGAGAAATACAAATATAACCAATAGCCCTTATCTTGAGATGGAAGAGTCATTCAGCATAGACTGGAATGAGTCCAAAACAATGTGCAATGTCCTGAAGATGGCTTAAACTCCTGAAGAACCATAGTGATCCATTTTTGCTTTCTCTATACCTACTATGTACATAGTGTATAGAGAAGGTAATGCACTCCACTCAAAATTCGATACCGAGATTTCACCGGAAATATATGTTTTAGTTTCCCCTGTATCCTAAAAAAAGCATTTTCAGAAAAATGTCCGTCTGTATGTGTGTGTGTACGTGTGTCTGTGAATACCAAACTTAGTATTTAAGTTTAGTATCTTCCAGGGATACGACACGAAGATTTTCAGAAAATTCCCCCACCCCAAACTACCCTTTTCATGGAATTTTTTTCGAAAATGTTTATTTTCTCATAAATGGCTCTAACGATTTTGATTAAAATTTCATATGTTAAAGATATTTACCTGACAAATAAAATGTATATGTTGAATTTTCTGGGAATAGCCTCTGAAGACTACTTTATTCTGGATGAATTTTCCAAAATTTCGTATATCTGCTAAACCATAAGTGGACTAAAGCTTACCACATACAAATGTGGAGGACATTAAAACACACAATTTAAGTTCTATACTTTTTTTCGAGATATTTATAGTTTTTGAAAAACTTTTACTTTTCTCATACATGAATTTCTCAACTCGTGTCCGTACAAACAAAGGAACTTCAGACACCTAGTAACCAGCTTTTGATTAACACTTTAACCTATGATAGTCCCATATTTCGCTTCTACTTACAAGTAGGCAAGTAATAAGACTATTTCTGCTAATTTTTTCTCGATTAACATGAAGTAAATAGAAGAATAATCTTACTAACAATAATTTGTTACAGAAAAGTAGAGAAGTTATGTGAATGGAACACATCAGAATTTTTTAATCAATTATTTTGACCGACCAGCTAAAAGCTATACAGGCCATTTATAAAAATCTGATGTGTTACACTCACATGACTTTCTCTAGCTGTTCTACAGACTTCATACGTAAGATTCTTCCTCTTTCTGCACCTTGCTAATCGTGGTACTCATTAGCACAATGTTCTTATTATTTAGTTCCGTATAAGTAGGAAGAAAATAAGGGAATACACTAGGCTAAACCAAAAGTCAAATGTTTTAAAATCTGTCGTTATGCGATTGTCATTACAAGTCGCTTCTTTTCTTGGGCAGGATTAGAACAAAAGAAAAACGGACACACCCGTCTGAGAAAAGTATCAGTACTTCACAACTGAAACTAATAACAATGAATACCTCGAAAACGGTAACCTCCACGAGAAAAATGTATATGACATAACTTGTGTATTTTAACAAGATCTACATTTTTTGTCCAGTAAGTTTTTGTCTATCTCTTACGGTTTACTAGTTATGCTAAATTAAGTAAAATTCATCCAGAATAAACAGGTCTTCAGAAGCTATTCCCAGACAATTCAAGATATACATTTTATTTGTTAGGTAAATATCTTTAATAATGATATTTTAATCAAAGTCGTTAGAGATATTTTAAGAAAATCAAAATTTTCGAAAAAGGTTCCATGTAAAGGGTAGTTTGGGGTGGGGGATTTTTCTCAAAATCTTCGTGTCGCATCCCTGGAAGATACTAAACTTAAATACCAACTTTGGTATTTTATCTACTTTTCGTTTTTGGGTTATCGTGTTCACAGACACACGGACACACGGACTCACATACACGGACCTTTTTCTGAAAATGCTTTTTTTGGATACAGGGGGTCCTAAAGCATGTATTTCCGGTGAAATCTCAACATCGAATTTTTGGGTGGAATGCATTACTTCTCTATCCCTATGTACATTGTACATATGGGGCTAGAGAAAGTAAAAACAAGTAAATAACATTGATATTGGTCATACGACACCATTAACATATGTAAATTTTCCGAAAAGTATAGAGGTTAAAAGAAATTACGATGACTACGATAAAGTTTTTAACAAGCTTAGAAATACAAATTTCAGGTAAATTCAAAAATTAAAATAAAAAAAATTAGATGTGTTCCATTCACATGACTTTCTCTACATCTCTGCAACAAAATATTGTTAAAAAGCTTATGCTTCGCTTTATTTCATGCTAATCGTCAAAAAATTATCAGAAATAGTACTATTACTTGCTTCCTTGTAAGTAGAAGCGAAATAAGGGAGTACCATATGTTGAAGTGAAAGCCAAAAGCTGGTTGCTATGTGACTGATGTTCCTTTGTTTGTAGGGACACGAGTTGATAAATCCCTGTATGAGAAAAGTATGTTTTCTTAAGGCTATAACCAAAAGCAAGGAATATGTCAAATACGATAAAATCCACGAAAAATAGGCATAAAACATAAATTAAGTGTTTTAACGTGTTCCACATTTTTTGTGTTGTAAGTTTTTGTCCATGTCTTACGGTTTAGCAGTTATGCAAAATTGCGTAAAATCATCCAGAATAAGTAGGCTTTAGAGGCTATTTCCAGAAAATTCAAGATATACATTTTATTTTTCAGGTAAATATCTTTAATGCACCATATTTTAATCAAAATTGTTAGAGCAATTTTTGAGAAAATCAAAGTTTTCGCAAAAAGTTACATGTAAAAGGTTGTTGGGGGATGGGGTAGTTTTCTCAAAATCTTCGTGTCGCATCCCTGGAAGATACGAAACTTAGATACCAAGTTTGGTATTTTAGCAACTTTTCGTTGTTAAGTTATCGTGTTCACATGTACATAGTACGTTTAGAGAAAGTAAAAATTAGGTTGAATCGTCTTGGCTGTTGACGGCTTCTTTCTCCCAAATAGTGATCCCTGACAGTTGTAAGCTGTCTCAGCTGATAAGAGGTGTGTGTGTGTGATATATATATATATATATATATATAGAGAGAGAGAGAGAGAGAGAGAGAGAGAGAGAGAGAGAGAGAGCGCCTCTCTGCTAATAGATTGAAGCATTAACGGCGTCGCTTTTTTTTTTTTTTTTTTTTTTTTTAAATACAGTTCCGGAGTCTGATCGGGACTCCGACACTGTATACCCTACTTTTTATCTACCTAATTTGATTATCGCGATTACCGTATGATTACTGAATTTCTGTTTTACTTTGTTTTTTTTTTTTTTTTTTTACTTTTTACACACACATACACAAACATATAACACCCATGCCCAAGGCGGGACTCGAACCCACGATCCCCTGCGCTGCGAAGCACCAAAGCGAGACGCTTTAGCGAGCGCGGCCATGGGGACCAGGATCCACATTGCACAAACATATAACACCCATGCCCAAGGCGGGACTCGAACCCACGATCCCCTGCGCTGCGAAGCACCAAAGCGAGACGCTTTAGCGAGCGTGGCCATGGGGACCGGGATCCACATTGCACAAACATATAACACCCATGCCCAAGGCGGGACTCGAACCCACGATCCCCTGCCCACGAAGCACCAAAGCGAGACGCTTTAGCGAGCGCGGCCATGAGGACCAGGATCCACATTGCACAAACATATAACATCCATGCCCAAGGCGGGACTCGAACCCACGATCCCCTGCGCTGCGAAGCACCAAAGCGAGACGCTTTAGCGAGCTTGGCCATGGGGACCGGCTTTGGGCGGCACATTTGAAGCATTAATGATCCTTTACGTTCGCACTAAATTTGAAGTAAACATTTTCTCGCGCTTGCGCCTAGTTTGAAGTAATAATCGACTCTTATCTCAGGATATTTTACTGGGCTTGTTGTGCTTTACAGATTCAGACTACTTGGCAATTTCTTGAAATAATCCATCACCAGCATTTTCTTTGTGGAATTGCAGTTTATTCATACAATTCTTACATGAAACTGCTTGGTGCAATTATGCGAACGCGAATATTTTATTATAAGTTCCGACGTGAAATCTATTTCCTCGTAATAATATGTTTTCACTCTTCAATATAAGTGAGCGGAAATTACTTAGCGATCCCGCTGGAAATATTTCTGCGTATATGATTCCACGCGAATACTTTAATGCACGCGTATTCTCAGATTCGCCGTCGATTTTACTCCGAGTGCTAGTGATCTTTGACCTCATTTGACGGATACTAATCTCAGAGTGACCTGTTATATGATTGTGAAAAGCCACTTTTATAATAACTGGCTTCTCAACCAAGAAAATCAACATATAACTATGATACTTGTTTATAAATTAACAAAATTGCAGAGAGAAAAGCATAAGAAATAATAAACATTGCACCTGAGACAGTAAATATCTTGTCCCGAGGCAAAGAATTAATCAGAATGGAAATATAAATAATAGCTAATAATATAAGTTATATCAAGAAGAGAAAATATAAATGTACAGTGAAAATGGGAAGGGCAGATAGACTTTAAACACGTGTAGATCACGAGCTCGTGGCACGAGATACCGTTACGTCCGTGCATTGAACCGAAGAGATGAATGGACCCTACCTAAGGGACGATTAAGATGTGATTTTTAGAGTCCGTGGTGGAGACGAACAGGCTACCTGTGAAAGAGAGGGAAATAGTTGTTTTAATACTGACCCGAAAACAAAAGCATATCACTACATCAAACGAATAAATAATAATAATCGCGTGCGGGTAAAGTGTAATTTCATAATAGAAAATTAGGAGGAATACGCGTGTGTTTGACGGCGAAAAAAGGCCGAACTAAATTAATAAAGCACTTGTGTCTCACCACAACCTAAAAGAGTTTCCATGCTAGTAAAACTCCTGAGCTAGGCCACCCACAAACCCACACCATTCCCAATATCCATAACCTGTGCCCTGGCACAAACCTGTAACCACGTTACCGCCCCACACCCACCGATTTCAACTTCGGAATGCATAGAACAAACCATTTGAACATCGAAAATTACAAAATTACATGAAATTCACAAGATGTCGACAGATTTTGTGGCTAGGATATAAATATTGCCTCAAGATTTATGCTACGTAAGCAATGACGTCATCCTTGTTGCAAGATGTAACGAACATTTTTTAATGCAGTTGGCACCGAGTAATCCAAGTATAATTGTAAATATAAGCAATGATAATGACAGTGACTTTGACTTTAGAAACAAAGATGAAGATGAAGTTGACGATGAAGATAATTTAGGAGAAGAGCCCCTGTCAAGCGCCTGAGAGGTTAGGTGTTGTAGCCATGGACGTGACAAAGTGGCAACAGTGTGACGGAGCGACCAGAGTTAAAGGCAACTGTCAGGGATCACTATGAATCTCTCCAACTTTAATCTGGTACACGGGTAGCTTGAAAATAGACAGTGAATCTGGAGCTGGGATACTGGAAAGGTGACAAAGTGTGACATTTACGCAGTTGAAACATCAGTCAGGGAGAATTTGAAAAGAAGCTACAAAGGAAGCAACATTTGGATTTTCTCTGGCAGTTAGGTTGGGCTAAAAGCAGTTGCAAATAGTCTAAGCTAGTCTGGAATTGCCTAGTAAACCCTATGGAACTGGCAAAACATAACAAAGTTAATCTTGGGTGGGTACCTGGATATATGGGAATAGTCAAAAGCTGGTTGCTATGTGATTGAACTCCCTTTGTCTGTATGGACAGGATTGACAAATTCTCGTATGAGAAAAGTATAAGTATTTTAAAACTGAAACCAATAACAAGAAATATGTAAAAAATGGTGAACTCTACGAAAAAATGTGTATGACATAAATTGTGTGATACGAGATCTACACATTTGTGTAGCAAATTTTTGTCTATCTCTTACGGTTTACTAGTTATGCAAAATCCAGGAAAATTCATCCAGAATTAAACCTCCAGTAAGAGAACTTCTGATGCTATTCCCAGAAAATTCATGTAAATATCTTTAATATACGGTATTTTATCGTTAGAGAGAAATACAAAATGTTTGAAACATTTTCTGTGTAAAGAGTAGTTTAGGGTGGTGGAATTTTCCTCAAAGTCTTTCCTCAAAATGCTTGGAACAGATTAAAATTATACACCGACTTTTTGTTTTTGAGTTATCGTGTTCACAGATACACGGACACAGACATAGGACACACGGACACTCACACACGGACCTTTATCTAAAACTGTTTTTTTTTTTATACAGGGAACCCTAAAAGTCTATTTCTGGTGAAATGTTAGTCTCGAAGTTTTGGGTGAAATACACTTCTCTATACACTATGTACACTACGTCAAGAGAAAGTAAAAAGAAACAAAATTAAGAGTACTGTTTAGATGCTGAAAGAAATAAACCATAGCGAATAGAAAAATTATATGAGTATAACACATCATTTTTATTTATTCGGCCTCAAAACTTGGACATTCAAACTGTATCTTTTTATTACTTTCTCTACACAGTGTATAGAGAAGATATTGAAATGCATCCACAATCTCGATACCGAGAGTTCACCGGAAATACGTGTTTTGAGACCCCCTGAATAAAACAACTTTTTAGAATAATGTGTGTGTGTGTGTGTGTGTGTGTGTGAGTGTGTGCTGCGGGCAGTATAGCTCAAAAACTAAAAGTCCGTTAAAAACCGAACTTGGAATTTAGGTTTGGTATCTTCCAAGAATGTGACACGAAGATTTTCAAGAAAATCCCCCCACACCCAACTACCATTTACATAGAACTTTTTTCGAAAATTTTGATTTTCTCAAAAATGGCTCTAACGATTTTGATTAGAATATCGTATATTAAAGATATTTACCTGGCAAATAAAATATACATGCTTCCTTTTTTTTGGTTTAAGCTTTGAAAATATTATACTTTTCTCTTACTGGAATTTGTCAACTTCTGTCAAACAAAGGAACTCAGTAACATGCAACCAGCTTTTGACTATCACTTTAACTTATGGTACTCCCTTAATTCTGCTTCTGCTTACAAGGAAGCAAGTAATAATACTATTTATGCTAATTTTTTGTTGATTAGCATGAAGTAAGTAGAAGTATAAGCTTTTTAAAACTAATTTGTTGCAGAGATGTAGAGAAATTCATGTGAGTGGAACACTGCAGACGAGAAAATTGCGTTTCTGTCAACGAGCAGTTAAGTTTTAGAGTGAAGGAGATCTTTCTTGTATTCTGCCACTTCTATTTGACTCTTGTTTTTTTTATTCGTCGTTCCTTTGTTTCTCAGGCAAATTGCCTGCCTGTTGTAATTTCGTTTTGTGAGCCTCCCAAGAACAACTCTCTTATCATGTCAAACAAAAGAACAACTGCAGGTGCTAACAGCGCTCCCTCTGGGCGGTCCGTGAAATTTCTCCCACTTTCATATCCATCCTGTACGCACAGTCGTTAAATTAATTTGCTGAACACCAGGCTCAGGAACGCCCTGGGGCTGCTGTTTCATCTCTGCATAAATACAAACTAATTGCCTTGTAAAGGACATTGTTACTCTCCGTAACACTATCCGAAATACACGTTTTAAAATCACTTCATTTAAAGTGAAGTGAACAATAGAGCTAAAAAATCTTATGCGTTCCATTCACATTACCTTCTGTACATCTCTGTAACAAATTATTGTTGAAAAAGTTATTCTTCTATTTACTTCATGCTAATTGAGAAAAAATCAACAGAAATAGTCTTATTACTTGCTTCTTTGTAAGTAGAAGTGAAATAAGGGAGTAACATAGGTTAAAGAGATAGCCAAAAGCTTGTTGCTATGTGACTGAAGTTTCTTTGTATGGACAGGAGTTGGCAAATTCCTGTGTGAGAAGAGTGTAAGTTTTTCAAAGCTTAATCCCCCCCCCCCCCCAAAAGGAAAGACATACTTTTTATTTATCAGGTTAATATCTGTAATATACGAAATTTTAATATCAAAATCTTTAGAACCATTTTTGAGAACATCAAAATTTTCGAAAAAAGATGCATATAAAAGGGTAGTTAGGGTGGGGGGATTTTCTTGAAAATCTTTGTGTCGCATCCTTACAAGATACTAAACTTAATAACCAAGTTTGGTATTTAATGGTGTTTTCGTTTATGAGCTATGCTGCGCACAGACACACACACACACACACACAAGGACCTTTTTCCAAAAATGTTTTTTTTCGATTCAGGGGGACTCAAAACATGTATTTCCGGTGAAATCTTGGTATCGAATTTTTTTGTGCATTACAATACCTTCTTTATACACTATGTACATAGTACGTGTAGAGAAATTAAAAATGAAATTAGTGGAAATTTCATATTACTGTCTATTTTTAAAGACACTAAAGATTGGAACGCTAAAAGCAAATATATGACTTCCATTCACACGACTTTCCCTGCCTGTTCTGCAAACCAACTTCTTGCAAAAATGCTTCTTCTTATTAATTCAGATAAATATTACTAGAAACTTTTTTTTTATTTATTTATTTTTTTTTTTTTTTTTGTAGTTTGACATCCTTTAAAACCCGGTTAGTCATATTTGATGATGAATGAAATTGGGGAAATGATGCTCAAATGATCTCGACAATCGTCTTCTCAGGATAAGGGAAAATCCCTCAAAAGCCATATCCGGATAATTCACCTTAAGCGAGATTCGAAATCGCGACCTGTTGAATGTGAGGCAGACACGCTACCACCACACTACCCTGGCGGTCAGAGATGGTCTTAATATTTGCTTCCTTGTAAGTAGAAGGTAAATAAGGCAGCACACTACGCTAATGTGGTTCAAATCTTTTAAAAGCTGTCGCTATGCGATTGTCATTGAAATTGTTTAAAAAAAAAAAAAAAAAAAAAAAAAACAACAAAAAAACGCGAACATGATTTCCTGTATGAGAAAAATATAAGTATATTAAAACAGAAACCAATAACAAGGAATATTTCGAAAATGGTTAACTCCACAAAAAAAATGTATATGTGACAAATTAAGTGTTTAACGAGCTCTACATTTTTATTTAGTAAGTTTTTGTCAGCCTCTTATGGTTTACTAGTTATACAAAAAACATCCAGAATAAAGAGCTATTCAGAGGCTATTCCCAGAAATTCAAGATATACATTTTATTTGTCAGGTAAATATCTATAATATACGACATTTTAATCAAAATAGTTAGAGCCATTTTTGAGAAAATCAAAATTTTTCGAATGACTATGGATGAATTTTGCGGAAGTTTGCTTAGCTGTAAAACGTAAGAGATGGGTAAGAACTTCACAAAAATGTAGGGAAGATCAAAATACACAATTTATAACTTATACATTTTTTCGTGGAGTTGACCGTTTTTGAAATATTCCTTGTTATTTGTTTCAGCTTTAAAATAATTATACTTTTCTCATACGGGAATGTGTCAACTCCTGTTCATACAAACAAAGGAACTTCAGTCACATAGCAACCAGCTTTTGACTATCACTATATCCCTTATTTCGCTTCTACTTACAAGGAAGCAAGTAATAAGAGTATTCTCGATTAGCACTAAGTATTTAGAAGACTTTTTTTCACAATAGTTTATTATAGATATGCAGATAAAGTCAATTGAATGCAACACATCAGATTTTTTTTTATTTTATTTTTTCATTAGTCTGTGGTCATATCGGGGGCTTTGACTTGTGAAACAACTCTATACTAACAGTAGGTTACTGTCATTAGATTAATAATTTTATATCATTAAATACTCGCACATTCACTCTCACATGCATACTTCCAGATTGTGTGGGGTATAAGGAATAATTCTGGTAAAAAAAAAAAAATCCACTCCGCTGCCGGGAATCGAACCCGAGACCTCCGGGGAGAAGTCAGGTCGCAATCATATTTCATTTTAATAATTAGATATACCTATTTTACCCACCCCTGTTATGAGAAAGGCAAAGAAAGTCGTGTGACTGTTACACTAGAGGAGCTGCACTGTAATGTGATGTTTTTATCTCAGAGTTAGCTGACTGTTCTTTTTGTTGTTGTTGTGAATTACCTAGTTTGCCTAGTCTCTCTTATCTGGGTCGGCACTGAGTGTTGAATAAAGCCACGTGTTACTGCTTGTCTAGGTGTATTCCACTTATACAGGCTCTTCAGATTTATTCGGTCTAAATGTATGACGTCATTATTAGCTCAGTGAGCCTCTTGTCTCAAAAGGGAGGTGCAGAATTAAACCTAGCACAACATGCATTTCTGACTTCGTAAATAGGTTGATGTACCGGGCGGTTCAAAACTGTTTTTCACCAGAATATTTATTCATTCTTTAGTGTGTTTACTTAATTTCTTCTGTGTATAGCCCATTCTACCTAATGATACGTCATACACTGGACAGGAGCTGTGGAAAATCAGTGTGCATTATACGAGCTTTCGGTGTGTCAAACGGACGTGTTGAATCATTGTGCACGACTGTATGGTGTATAAATTATTTATTGAATGGGTAGAATCAGACTGAAAAATCTGATGTGTTCCATTCACATGACTTTCTCTATATCACTGCAACAAATTGTTCTACATTCTTCATGTAATGGAACAAAAATTAGCAGAAATAGTCTTATTACTTGCTTCCTTGTTAGTAGAAGCGAAATAACCATTGGTTAAAGTGATAGTCAAAAGCTGGTTGCTCTGCGACTGAAGTTCCTTTTTTGTATGGACCATAGTTCACAAAGTCCTGTATGAGAAAAGTATAAGTTTTTATAGCTGAAACCAAAAACAAGGAATATCTCAAAAACAACCAACTCTACGAAAAAAAAATGTATATAACATAAATTGTGTGTTTTAAGGTGATCTACATTTATTGTGTGGTACGTTTTTGTCCATCTCTTACGGTTTAGCTGTTATGCAAAATTCTGTAAAATTGACCCAGAATGAAGTAGTCTTCAGAGGCTATTCCCAGAAAATTCAAAATATACCTTTTATTTGTCAGGTAAATATCTTTAATATACGATATTTTAATCAAAATCGTTAGAGCCATTTTTTAGAAAATCAAAACTTTCGAAAAAAGTTCGGTGTAAAGGGTAGTTGGGGGTGGGGGATTTTTCTCAAAATCTTCGTGTCGCATCCCTGGAAGATACTAAACTTAAATACCAAGTTTGGTATTTTACAGACTTTTCGTTTTTAAGTTATTGTGTTCAAAGACACACGGACACACACACTCACGATCTTTTTTTGGAAATACTTTTTTTTTGGATACAGGGGACCCTAAAACATATATTTCCGGTCAAATCTTGGTATAGAATTTTTGGTGGAGTACAATACCTTCTCTATACACTATGTACATAGCACGTATAGAGAAAGTAAAAATTCAATGCCACGGATCTCCCGATCTGTAGCCGGTTGCTCTGCCACTGAGCTACCATGGCAACATACCGGTATAGCATTGAACTACTCGAACTGACTCACATGTTTCCCGGTAAACCACAAGGTGATCTCAGTTTACTTTGAGATGACAACCCCAAAGGCGACTTGCAATCTTGTAAGTACTTAAGCCAGTACTTCTACTGACAGTAAAAATGCTTGTGTGAAAGAACAATTAATCCAATACCAGTTGACCATAATAGTTGGCTTTACTATGAATCCTAGGACTTAAAGTCGCCGTCTTGATTAGCATGGTGTAGATAACAGATTAATGTTTTGAATAAAAGGTTTGTTTATCGAACAGCTAGAGGACATCGTATGAATGGAACACATTCTATTTTTACTTTCCCTATACGTACTATGTACATAGTGAATAGAGGAAGTATTATATTCCACCCAAACATTAGATACAGAGATTTCACTGGAAACGCATGTATTAGAACCCCCTGAATTCAAAAAAAGCATTGGTATTTAAGTTTGGTATCTTCCAAGGATGCAACACGAAGATTTTGAAGAAAATCCCCCCACTACCAACTACCATTTACATGAAACTTCTTTCGAAAGTTTTTATTTTCTCAAAAATGGCTCTAACGATTTTGATTAAAATATCGTATATTAAAGTTATTTTCCTCACAAATAACATTTATATTTTTAATTTTCTGGGAATAGCCTCTTACTATATTCTCGATGAATTTTACGGAGTTTTGCATAACTGCTAAACCGTAAGAGGTAGACAAAAACTTAACACATAAAAATGTAGAGCAACTTAAAACACACAATTTATGTTGTATAGATTTTTTTCGTGGATTTGATCGTTTTTGAGATATTCCCTGTTTTTGTTTTTTTAGCTTTAAAAACTTATACTTTTATCATACAGGAATTTGTCAACTTTTGTGCATACATACAAAGGAACTTCAGTCACATAACAATCAGCTTTTGACTATCTCTTTAACCTATGGTACTCCCTTATTTCGCTTCTACTTATAAGGAAGCAAGCAATAAGACTGTGTGTGCTAAATGTTTTCGGATAGCATGAAGTAAATAGAAGAATTAGCTTTTTAACAATAATTTATTGCCGAGATGTCGAGAAAGTCATGTGAGTGAAACACATAAGATTTTTTCTCTTCTACTTACAAGGGACCAAGTAATTAAGGATAATTTCTGCTAATGTTTATCTGGAACAGCATGCTGTAGATAGAAGAATAAGCTTATTAACGATAATTTGTTGCAGAGATGTCGAGAAAGTAATGTGAATGGAACACATCAGATATGTGTTAACTACGGTGTCGCTTATTGGTTTTCTTTTAACAGACCGAAGAAGAAATGTGTCCAAAATGGAAACTCTGCCAAAGGACAAACCAACCATGAAAGTCTATTAATCGGAAAGCATAATGTTGATTTACAGTGTACTGACATTTTGTGGGGAAGAAAAGGAAACAGTCTTACTCTTCCTTTAGAAAACCAGTAGAAAGAGTCGGAAGAACTGAGCAAATCATAAGGTCAATTAGCAAAGAGTGCGAAAGTGCAGAGATACTGGGTATCAAAGTATCAACTCTTGAAAAAATCTAAAACGGAAAAGGTCTTTCAAGCTGAATTACTTCCGCACTGTTATTCATAGAACTTTCCTAGAATATCATAAACTTGAGAAAACTTCTCTTTGCGGTAAAGGATAACATCGGCTATAGTGGAAGTAAAACTACACTTTGGTGCATAATAAAAAAAAAATATGTGTTACAATCACATGACTTTCTCTATATCTCTGCAACAAATTATTGTTCATATTTACTTCATTTTAATTGAGAAATAAATAGCAGAAATAGTCTTATTACTTGCTTCCTTGTAAGTAGAAGGGAAATAAGTACTATAGGCTAAACTGATAATCAAAAGCTGGTTGCTATTTGACTGAAGTTCCTCTTTTGTATGGACAGGAGTTTCTCCTGTATGAGAAAAGTAAGTTCTTTAAAGCTGAAACAAAAAACAAGGAATATATAAAAAACGATCAACTCCACGAAAAAAATGTACATGACATTGATTGTGTGTTTTAGCGTGCTCTACATTTTTTTGTGGTAAATTTTTGTCCATCTCTTACAGTTTAGCAGTTATGCAATATTCCGTAAAATTCATCCAGAATAAAGTAGTCTTCAGAGGCTATTCCCAGAAAATTCAAGATATTCATTTTATTTCTCAGTTAAACATCTTTAATATTTGAAGTTTTAATCAAAATCGTTAAAGTCACTTTTAAGAAAATCAAAATTTTCGAAAAAAATTCCATGGAAAGGGTAGTTATGGGTATGGGGGGATTTTCTTGAAAATCTTCGTGTCGCATCCTTGGAAGATACCAAACTTTAATATCAAGTTTGGTATTTAACGGTCTTTTCGTTTTAAGCTATGCTGTCCACAGACACACAGACACTCTCACACGTACACTTACACACACACACGCACCTTTTTGTAAAAATGCTCTTTTTGGATTCAGGAGGACTTAAAATATGTATTTCCGGTGAAATCTCGGTATAGAATTTTTGGGGTAATACAATACCTTCTCTATACACTATGTACGTGTAGAGAAAGTAATATATGGATTTCAAATTTAGGAAATATAAGAATCTAGGTACAAAAGTCGGCGCAGTAGCGGAGTGGTTAGATCGTTCGCCTCCCATTTAGGCGGCCTGGGTTCGATTTCAATCGCCCGCATGTGGAATTTGTGGTGGACGAAGCGGCGAAACTCATTCCACCAATTGTACCATCATCAGTTTTCCATTTCGCTTGCATTTAAATCGTCCACTTCCTCACCATCATAACTGGCGACCACTCGTTCCAGGTTCTCCATTCTGTGGTTTCATGCCGTTGGCTCCCCGAAGGCTTCTGACCCCTAGGCATCCGCTTGTAAGTCTTAGAGGGTGTCTGTCCTACATATGGGGAGGTTAAGCCGTCTACAACAAGAATGATGTACGAAATGTTATAATGGAAGAACAGGATATTGTCGCTCATAAGTTCACTTTCCGAAGGGTATTACGTAGGAATGAATTAGAGCATAAAACCCATTAGTGTACATGACGAAACATGGGCCGATACTCATTATACAGTGTCTATATACACGACAACATTTCTGGAGTGATGTTGAATGACTGCCGGACAGAGAGCAGCCGCAGTCCACGCTGGTGGCAAAATTGGTTTTATTCCATGACCTGAATTAGTTTATGACTCTAGGTCTAAAAATATTGTTTATTCTCTAGTGTCATTGCCATAAATGCAAAACCAACATGAATGCCCTGGGTTGTTAGCATGATATGACGGACTGTACCATGCGCTCAGTAGTCTGAATTTTTTAGCAACACTAGCGAAATTGCTGTCAGCGGTAGCCTGAACTAGAACGGGCTATACGTCAGTTTTCGTTTATTGCTGTAAAGAGTATGAGCAAGATTTTATTGTACTGGGGGAAGTTGTGCAACTAAAGCCCTCTACGTTACCATAACCATCCAATTATTTGAGTTACCTATCAGCATAAATGTTGCAATTGCCAGTCTACAAGATGCAAGTGAATGTTCCAAATGTGAATATTGGAAAGGTACGATACAATTCTATTTCACAAAAGTTACCTCTGAGCCCGTCTGGGTAGTGTGGTGGTAGCGTGTCTGCCTCACATTCAAAAGGTCGTGAGTTCGAATATCGCTTAGGGTGAGTTACCCAAATAAGGTTTTTTTTCGGGGGTTTCCCTTATCCTGAGAAGACGAATGTCAAGTAACTTTAAGCTCCATGGATCCCGAGATCATTTGAGCATCATTTCACCAATTTCATTCATCGTCCGATATGACCAAACAGGTTAAAGGACGTTAAACTACGGGGGGGGGGGGGAAGAAAAAAAAAGATTGCCTCGAAACTGCTGACATCTTCATCGTTCGCTAGTCCTCAGCAAGCGTCAATGCGTGATAAACTCGCTACCTAGTATTGTCGTCAGGCATGACCGAATAAATCTGAAGAACCTATTTAAACAGCAATAATGAAGCCAGTTGCTTGT
Source organism: Hymenopus coronatus (assembly GCA_030762935.1). Classification (NCBI taxonomy): domain Eukaryota; kingdom Metazoa; phylum Arthropoda; class Insecta; order Mantodea; family Hymenopodidae; genus Hymenopus; species Hymenopus coronatus. The sequence continues at coordinate 20,705,199 of CM060888.1, forward strand.
TATACTTGTCCGGAGCACTTTGCAATTCCCAATTACATTACTGTGTCAAGATTTAGTTGAAGTTACGTCAGAGTTCATACGCTGCCCACCCAGACCGACGTAAAGTGGACCTCTTGAAGCTCAGAATTGGAAGAAGGTGTCTCGGAATTAATGCGTTTCATTTCCTGCCAGGGAAATGCAATTTCCCGCAGTAATATTGTATAATGCAGCGCCAGGATAGCGCAGTGATTTCTTTCGCGGTTGTGGTATGCAGGTTCGTTGTTCGATTCCCGGCTCTGAAGTAGTGATTTTAAATCGACCTTAGCTACCTCTGAAATTGAGTTGCCCAATGAAATTGAGTTTTTTTTATGGACGCTCTTTCATTGCTGTGATTCTCAGGATCTCATTCTATATTGGGCGCAGACGTTCGATTTATTTTGCTCAGAGGTCTCTTTATTACACTTTATGCTATTTTACACACCATACGGGGACCAACGGTTGTACTTCCTTTCCGAAGAAAGTCATATTTAGGATTTTTACGCCTGAAAAATATCTGCTATTGTTACAAAGGATTATTCGTTTATCTACATCATGGTAATCGAGATAAAGATAAGCAGAATAGTTGTATTAGTTCCTTCTAAGCAGAAGGAAAACAAGGTAATCCACTAGACTGAAGTGATAGTCAAATATTTCAAAAAGCGGCTCGCTATGTGAACAATTGAAATTCGGTTCGCTTTGCGGGAATAAAACAAAAGAGAGTTAAAGCGAGATTAGCCTGTTTGAAAAGAAGTTTAAGTAACTTAAAAATGAAACCATAACAAGGAATATCATGGAAAACGTTAACTCTAAAAAAAAATGTTAACTGCATAAATTGTGTGTTTTAACAATATATATTTTGTTTTGCAGCAAGTTTTATATATCTCTCAACGGTTATCACTTATGCAAAATTCATTAGGGATGAAGAGGTCTTCAGAGACTATTCCCAGAAAATTGAAGATGTGCATTTTATTTGTCACATAAATATCTATAATTTAAGGTAATTTAATCAAAATCATTAGAGCCATTTTTGAAAGAATCAAAATTACCAAAAAAGTTTTCCATGCAAAGGGTTGTTTGGGGTGGGGAGATTTTCTTAAACATCTTCCTGTCGCATTCTTGGAAGTTATTAAACAAATTTGGTATTTAACGGTCTCTTCATATTTGAGCTATACAGTCCACACACACATACATACACGAACCTTTTTGTAAAACATGTTTTATTGGATTCAGGGACCCGCAAAATATATATTTCCGGTGAAATCTCGAATCGAATTTTGGGTGGGATATAGCATATGTAGAGAAAGTAAAAAGATCACTATCCTCGTGACCGTGGGAAGTAGAGGGTAGCATGTAAACGTTCGACCATAGAGAATTTCACTGACTTGCTCGTGTGGAGTTTTCCCAAGGCCTAGCGTGTTTCGGATTCCACGGCAGAAACTGTAGGTCCCCTCATACTGACACCATCCGCTGAGAGCCTCCACCTCAGAAATGAGCCCAGACGTTACTTGCTGGTATGGCGTCGATCAGACCAAGGGCTATCCAGAAGGTGATGAACGTTTTGGCATAACTAAATAATAACGAAGGATATTAACAAAAAAACTTTATTTACAAAGTTACGGTACCTTACACTATTTCTTAATAAAATTGCCATTGCTATTAAGGTATTTACTGTCACGTGGTACCGGGTGTTTAATGTAGATGTTACACGCTTCCAACGCTAAAACAGCTGATGTGTTACATTCACATGACTTTCTCTAGCTGTTCTACAAACTTCCTACAAAGATTATTCTTCTTTATACATAATGCTAATCGAGATAGATATTAGCAGAATGTTCTTATTACTTAGTTCCTTATAAGTAGAAGAGAATTAGGGAATACCATATGCTTAAGTGATTGTCAAATGTTTTAAAAGCTATCGTTATGCGATTGTCATTGCAAATCACTTCTTTACTTGGCCAGGAGTAGGACTAAAGGAAAACGGACACTTCTTATCTGAGAAAAGTATAAGTACTTCACAATTAAAACAAATAACAAGGAATATCTTGGAAACGGTTACCTCCACAACAAAAACGTACAGGACATAAATTGTGTGTTTTGTTGTGATGTACATTTTTGTGCAGTGAGTTTTTTTCTATCTCTTACGGTTTAGCAGTTAAGCAAAAATCGGCAAAATTCATCCAGAATAAAGAGGTTTTCAGAGGCTATTTAAGAAGATTCGAGATATAAATTTTATTTCGAACATAAATAGCTTTAATATACGAGATTTTAATCAAAATCGTTAGAGCTATTTTTAAGAAAATCAAAATTTTCGAATTTTTTACTTGTAAAGGGTAATTTGTGGTGGGAGGATTTTTTTTGAAAATCTTCGTATCGCATCGTTGGAAGATACTAAACCTAAATACCAAGATTGGTATTTAACGGTCTTTTCGTTTTGGGGCTATGCTGTCCACAGACACACACACACACACACACACAGACACACACACACGGACCTTTTTTTAAAAATGCTTTTTTTGAACTCAGGGGACCCCAAAACATATATTTCCGGTGAAATCTCGGTATCGAATTTTTGGGTGCATTACAATACCTTCTCTGTCCCTATGTACATTGCACATGTGGGGCTAGAGAAAGTAAAATCTTACACAAGGGTCATTGCCACTTTGAGGTCTTCATTTTTGAGAAATCTCTTCCATCCAAAATGTCATGTCCACTGTTCAAAAGGTAACCGTGATTTTTCTGAATTCTTTTATCAACATTTGCTTTCAACTCCTCCATAAAGTTCTTTGTAGTGCACAATTGCTCTTCATTATGTTCCATTTTCTCACTGAAGTCTTGTTCATTGCATTATCACCACACGCTTGGTTTTTACTTTCTCTACACGTACTATGTACATGAAGATATTATAATGCACCCAAAAATTCGATACCGAGGTTTCACCGGAAATACATGTTTTGGGTCCCCCTGAATACAAAAAAAGCATTTCTGGAAAAAGGTCCGTGTGTGTGTCTGTTGACAGCATAGCTCAAAAACGAAAAGACCATTAAATACCAAACTTTGTATTTAAGTTTGGTATCTTGCAAGTATGCTACGCGAAGATTTTCAAGAAAATCCCCCCACTCCCAACTCCTCTTTACATGGAACTTTTTTCGAAAATGTTGATTTTCTCAAAAAATGGCTCTAACGATTTTGATTAAAATATCGTATATTAAAGATATTTATCTCACAAATAATATATATATATATATATATATATATATATATATATATATATATATATCTGGCGTTTGCTGGGAATAGCCTCAGGAGACTACTTTATTCTGGATGAATTTTACGGAATTTTGCATAACTGGCAAGCCGTAAGAGATGGACAAAAACTTATCATTTATAAAATGTAGAGCATGTTAAAACACACAATTTATGTTATATACATTTTTTCGTGGTGTCGATCGTTTTTGTAATATACCCTATTTTCAGTTTCAGCTTTAAAAAACTTATACTTTTCTCATATAGGAATTTGTTAACTGCTGTCCATATAAAGGGACTTCAATCACTTAGCAGCTATTATAAGACTGTTTCTTCTACTTTTTTCTGGATTAGCATGAAGTAAATAGAAGCATGAGCTTTTTAACAATAATTTGTTGCAGAGATGTAGAGAAAGTGATATGAATGGAGTACATGAGGTTTTATTAAATGTGTGAGCATCAAGGAGGCCGTGAAGCAGGCTACCCCAGTTCTCTCTTTATGGCCACTCGAGTGCTCTCGATGATTAAGGCGTTTTAATGAGAAATCTCAACAGGCCACTTGTAGCAGCGAAGATTCCCGTCCGCTCTTTTCACACGGTTAATTGCCTCTCAGACTGCACAAGTACCAGCTTTTCTTAATTTCCTTTATTTTCATCCTTGATTTACTATTACTGATTTACTTCCTTAAGATTATATTTTAAAAAAAAATCTCTGCAACAAATTATTGTTAAAAAGCTTATGCTTACTTCATGCTAATCCAGAAAAAATAGCAGAAATAGTCGTTAAAGTGATAGTCAAAAGTTAGTTGCTATGTGACTGAAGTTCCTTTGTTTGCAAGGACACGAGTTGACTAATTCCTGTATGAGAAAAATTATATTTTTTATAGCTGAAACCAAAAACAAGGAATATCTAAAAAAATCTTATGTGTACCATTCACATGACTTTCTCCATATCCTTGCAACAAGTAATTCTTGAAAAGCTTATAATTCTATTTACTTTATGCTAATCAGATAAAAAAATTGGCAGAAAAAGTCTTATTTCTCGCATCCTTTTAAGTAGAGGCGAAATAAGGGACAACCGTAGGTTAAAGTGATAGTCAAAAGCTGGTTACTATGTTAATGAAGTTCCTTTGTTTATATGGATAGGAGTTGACAAGTTCCAGTATGAGAAAAGTATACGTTTTTCATAGCAGAAACCAAAAATAAGGAATGTCACAAAAGCGACGAACTCCACGAAAAAAATGTATATAACATAAATTGTGTCGTAATGTGCTCTACATTATTTGTGCAGTAAGTTTTTGTCCATATCTTACGGTTTAGCAGTTATTCAAAATTTAGTAAAATTCATCCAGAATAAACTACTCTTCAGAGGCTATTCCCAGAAAATTCAGGATATACATTTCATTTGTTACGTAAATATGTTTAATATCCGAAATTTTAATCAAAATCGTTAGAGCCATTTTTAAGAAAATCAAAGTTTTCGAAAAAAGTTCCATGTAAAGGGTAGTTGGGAGTGGGGGGATTTTTCTCAAAATTTTTGTGTCGCATCCCTGGAAGATACTAAACTTAAATACCAAGTTTGGTATTTTACCGACTTTTCGTTTTTGAGTTATCGTGTTCACAGACACACGGACACACGGACACACACACACACACACACACACGGACCTTTTTGTGAAAATGCTTTTTTTTGGATATTGGGACCCTAAAACATATATTTCCGGTGAAATTTCGGTATCGAATTTTTGGTGGAGTGCAATACTTTCTCTATACACTATGTACATAGTGCGTATGGAGAAAGTAAAAAAAACTATCAACTCCACGAAAAAAATGTTTCTAGCATAAATTGTGTTTTTTTAATGTGCTCTACATTTTTTGTGTGATAAGTTTTTGTCCATCTCTTACGATTTAGCAGTTATGCAAAGTTCCGCAAAATTCATCCAGAATAGTCTTCAGAGGTTATTCCCAGAAAGTTCAAAATATACATTTTATTTGTCAAGTAAATATCTTAAATGTACGAGATTTTAATCAAAATCGTTAGAGCCTTTTTTAAGAAAATCAAAAATTTTCCATTGTAAAGGTTAATGTGGAGTGCGGGGGTTTTCTTCAAAATCTTCGTGTTGTATCCTTGGAAGTAACCAAACTTAAATACCAAGTTTGGTATTCAACGGTCTTTTCGTTTCTGAGTTATGCTGTCCACAGACACACGGACACACACACACACACACACACACACACATACACACTCACACACACACACACGTAAATTTTTCTAAAATTGTTTTTTTTATTGAGCGGTACTCAAAACATGTCTTTCCGGTGAAATATCTCTATCGAATTTTTGGGTGAAGTGCAATACTTGTGTTACCTATGTACTAGCTTGAGAAAATAAACACAGGAATAAAACAAAGGAATAAACACACCCGGAGAGCTGGAGGAAGAGCAGACTATGGGTTGAATGGCCCGATGGGCATTGGGTGTTCACGCGATAGCGATGTTGAGCTTCTCCTCGCTTGATTGGAAGCCATTCCACCTTATCGACGTGAACCTTACAGCTAATCTCTTACACCCAAACTACTTGCACTCTGACGTCACAGTGCACTTCCGTATTACGTCACAGAGTTGCGGCCTTTTGCTGCTGGAGTACACGATACTTCTAACGAAGAAATGCTTTCAAATTAGGTGGGTAAAGCAGACTGTTTTTACTTTCTCTGATATGCATGTACAATGTACATAGTAAGTGGTGTATTGCACCCAAAAATTTGGCACCGAAATTTCATCGGAAATACCCGTTTTAGGGTCCCCTGTATCTAAAAAATCTGATGTGTTCTATTCACATGACTTTCTCTATATCTCAGTAACAAATTATTATTAAAACTTATGCTTATGTTTACTTCATGCTAATCGAGAAACAGTTATCAGAAATAGTCTTATTACTTGCTTCCTTGTAAGTAGAAGCGAAATAAGGGGGCTATTCTCAAAAAATACAAGATATACATTTTATTTATCGAGTAAATATCTTTAATATACGATATTTTAATCAAAATCGTTAGAGCCATTTTTAAGAAGATCAAACATTTCGAAAACAGTTCCGTGTAAAGGGTAGTTGGGGGGTGGGGATTTTCTTGAAAATCTTAATGTCACATCCTTGGAAGATACCAAACTTAAATAGCAAGTTTTTGACCTATTCTGTCTACAGACACACAGACACACACACACACAGACCTTTTTCTGGAAATTCTTTTTTTTTTTTTTTAATTCAGGAGGACCAAAGCATGTATTTCCGGTGAAATCTCGGTATCGAATTTTTGGGTGGAATGCAATAATTTCTCTATACACTATGTACATAGCACTTGTAGAGAAAGTAAAAAGTCATTGCAAGAAAAAGGCCCATGTGTGTGTCTGTGAACACGATAACTGAAAAACGAAAAGTCGGTAAAATGCCAAACTTAGTATTTAAGTTTAGTATCTTCCAGGGATGCGACACGAAGATTTTGAGAAAAATCCCCCCACAATACAACTACCCTTTACATGGAACTTTTTCGAAAATTTTGATTTTCTCAAAAATGGCTCTAACGATTTTGATTAAAATTTCGGATATTAAACACATTTACCTGACAAATGAAATGTATATCTTGAATTTTCTGGGAAAAGCCTCTGAACAGTAGTTTATTCTGGATGAATTTTACTAAATTTTGAATAACTGCTAAACCGTAAGAGATGGACAAAAATTTACTACACAAAACATGTAGAGCACATTAAGACACACAATTTATGTTATATACATTTTTTTCGTGGATTTCGTCGTTTTTGTGACATTCCTTATTTTTGGTTTCTGCTATGAAAAACGTATAGTTTTCTCATACTGGAACTTGTCAAATCCTATCCATATAAAAAAAGGAACTTCATTGACATAGTAACCAGCTTTTGACTATCACTTTAACCTACGGTTGTCCCTTATTTCGCTTCTACTTACAAGGATGCGAGAAATAAGACTTTTCTGCTAATTTTTTTATCTGATTAGCATAAAGTAAATAGAATTATAAGCTTTTTAAGAATTATTTGTTGCAGGGATATGGAGAAAGTCATGTGAATGGTACACATCAGATTGTTTTTGTCTCGATTAGCATGAAATAGACAGAAGAATAAGCTTTGCAACAATAATTTGTTACAGAGATGTAGAGAATTTTATGCTGGATTACAATACGTTCTCTATCTACTATATCTTTGCATTGCTAGAGAAATTAAAAATATAGAGAATGCCGGGAGTTAGTTGGTATGGTTGAACTGGTGCATAATCAACTACTTTTCTATTAATTAACTATATTGTAAATTTTTCTCATTTGGATGTGGTGTGTCTAATCTATTATTTCCCTATGCTTTTGATTCTGAGCAATGTGATCAGATCTATACTCTCGTGAAGAAAGTCAATACGAAAATCATCTCACACATCACTAGGGGCATGCTATATACGTAACTGTGGCTGCAAGATCACATACAATAACTGATCATGTGTATATTCTTGTTCAAAACGTCCACCTGAAAGTCATTTTACAGGGTTATTCAAAAAGAAAGAACAGATTTCAAATATTTATTGCTTCCAAACTACAAAAGATAGAAACTTGACTCCAACGTTCATGGAGATAGAAAAGTGTACAATTTTTATAATATGCATTCAATATGAGCACCGTGTGTTACACGACATATGTGAAAACGGTGGCACATTTCTTGCCACACACGAATCAGCTGGTCTCCAGTTATCGAATTTACAGCTTCAACAATTCTATGTTATAGATCTTCAAGAGTGCCAGGCATAGGAGAGATAAAAACACGGTCTTTTACGTAACCCCATAGATAAAAATCACACGGAGTGAGATCTGGAGACCTGGGAGGCCACCGGCGATAAAGTTGATCTGCTCCCTCTCCCAATCCAACGTCCTGCAAAAGTGTTATTCAAGTAACGTCGGACGTGGTAAGAGAAATGAGGCGAGGCACCATCTTACATGAAAAAATTCATTGGAAAACATTAATCGTTGAGTAAAATTGTCTTCTTCCACATCTTCTAACATGCCAATGTACAATTCGTACCGTTTGTTGTGGTCGTCAGGATTCAATGCAGTTTGTATGTCTTCAGGTGCAGACGATGTTTTAGAACTCGCCATACCGTTGGTTGCTTGCTCATGATGTGGATTTCTTTGGGATCCTTTCCTTGAACTGCAACAATTGACTCTAGCTTTGCTAATTGCAGCACACAAAATTATTTCTCTTGAGGTGTCGCCGCCATTTTACAGGACATACAACAAACAACAGTGCCAATGCGGCCGTGATTCGAACTTCTACCCCCCCCCCCGCGCTTTTTCAATTATAAAGTTTTCTCTCTCCATGAACGTTGGAATCATACTTCTATCTTTTGTAGTTTGGAAGCAATAAAAGTTTGAAATGTGTTCTTTCTTTTTGAATAACCCTGTATTACATCACTGAGACTTCCAGGTAACATTCCACCACTGACTGTGTCCATGTTGACGTGCTGTACCAACAAGAAAATCGTCTCACACATTACTAAACCGTTATAACGGGTCATCGAGAAGTCGCTCCGCACCTTCCGTGTAAGCAAGATTCCCCAGAGTCGGGAATTCTGGTGGCAGCTCTGGCTGGCGCGAGCGTATGGTGAAAACGTTTCGCTGGTTAAGAAAACTGCTAGGTTCACTATACTCGTGCATGAAAAATAATATGCAACTAACCTGTTTGAAAATGTTTACCACTTCTAGAAGACACAATTTCACTCGTTTTAATTTATTTTTGAACTCTGTAATTAATGTCTCCTTTGTTACAGATGTTATGTAAGCTTCTATTGCCGTTTTCAGCTCATCGATTGTTTTTAGATTGTCCTTATAGACCGAAGCTTTTGCGGCTCTCCAGAGAAAGTAATCCGGAGGGGTAAATTCAGGGGACCGCGGAGGCCACAAACCTTTAGAAATTAGTCTTTCCCCCAAAAAGTCCGCTAACAGGATTTATGTGATGTATGAGCAGTGGCGTTATCTTGTTGAAACAATGCACCGTTCACTTCATCTTCATTTAGCTGAGAAATAAATGGAAACAGAATATCCGAGCAATAAACATCGAATTAAAAGAGTTATGGAAAAAATGACCCAATAATTCGAAAGCGAGAGGTCGCACACCATACACCTATTTTCTCTGAATGTAAAGGGGTTTCCTGAATTGCATTAGGGTTTTCAGTAGACCATACTGGGGTATTTTGTGAATTTACGCATCCTGATAAGTGGAACCAAGCTTCATCAGCAAAAAATGTCCTATCTGACACGTCAATTCCATGGTGCAAAATAAACCTCTGAAACCATTCACAATACTGAGCTCTTTTCCCGTGATCTGTGGGTTTTAATTCGTGGACGACTGATACTTTATATGGATACAAAATTAGTTCTTTTTTGACTGCTTTGTATGCGGAACCGTAAGAAATATCACATTGTTGGGCCAATTTGTTTTTTGATTTCTGTGGACTTTTAAGCATTCTATCCGATATATCCGATAGTTTTTCTTCTGTTAGCTTACTGGGTCTTCCACTTCTAACAGCATCATGCATGGAACCTGACTTCCGAAATTGATTAATTAAATCACGCACAATATCTCGGTGCAGTAGTTTTGAATTAGGGAACCTGACAAAAAAATTTTGTTTCACTTTCTCAGTATAATTTCCACGTTCATTAAAAACGTTTTCCATTAGAAACACATGTTCCTCTGTAGAATACATTGATTTCGCTTCAGACACGTCAGAACTCACAGCATAGTAGACCATACTAACCAGTGCAATAAACAACTCATGCGCTCGCAGTCACTGTTGACGACCATAATCATTACACCATGTCGGAATCGAATGCGATTAACCTAGGGAGCCAACCTTTTATCGAGCGGTGGCCAGCAGCAAAGTTGTTGATGACCCGTTACTATACATTACGTCACTGCGACTGGAAAGGTACATTCCACCACTGACCATGTCTATATTTTTCTACAGTAAGTCAACATGAAAAGTATCTCACTGATTACTGTACAGTTTGAAGGTTACTCGAAGTTAGCATTCCATTACGGAACACCAGGGCAACAGTCAAAATGAAAATCACCTCACAGATTATTACACAGACATGCTATACAGTACATCACTGTGATTGACAAATTACATTCCACCACTGACCATCTCTAAATTTTTGTACTGTAAGTCAACATGAAAATCATCTCACAGATTACTACACGGACATGCTGCGTTACGTTACTATGACTGGAAAATTACATTTCACCACTGACCATATCTATACTCTCGTACAGTAACAAAACATAAACATCCCCTCACCGATTATTAATCAGACATGCTATACCTACATTACGTCACTCTGACTGGAAGTTACATTCCACCTCTGAGCCCCATATGTATATGTGCAGAAAGCCAACATGAAAATTCTCAAAGATTATTATACAGAAGGCTATACATTACAGTAATGTGACTGGAAAGTTACATTGCATCACTGACTATGCCTATATTCTCGTACAGTAACTGAACATTAAAGTCATCTCACAGATTATTACACAGACATGCTATAAATTACAGCACCGTGACTGGAAGATAACAGTCCACCACTGTTCAGGTGTATATTTTCGTAAACTAAGTGAACATAAAATCATCTTAGGCATTTTTACACAGATATGCTGTAGACTATGTCACTGCGACAACAAGTTCTCAATCCGCCACTGACTACGCCTATATTCTCATAGGAAAAGTGAACATAAAGTCATCTTACACATTGCTACATAGCCAAAGTATACACTGTATCACTGAAAGGTCACATTCCGCCACTGACCATGTCTATATTCTCATAGAATAAGTGAACATAAACTCATCTCTTACGTTACTAAGCAGACATGATATTATATCACTGTGACTGGTATGCCACATTTCACCACTGACCATGTCTATATACTCGTAGAGTAAGTGAACATAAATTCATCTTACATTACTAAGCAGACATGATATACAGTATATCACTGTGACTGGTATGCCATATTCCTCCACTGACCATGTCTATATTCTCGTAGAGTAAGTGAACATAAATTCATCTCTAACATTACTAAGCAGATATGATATACATTACATCACTGTAGCTGCAAGGTCACAGTGCACCACTGACCATGTCTATATTTTCGAAGAGTAAGTGAACATGAAAATCATTTCACACATTACTACGGACATGCTACACATTACATCACTGTGGCTGCAAGGTCACAGTGCACCACTGACCACGTACTATATTCTCGTGTAGTAAGTGAACATGAAAATCATCTCACACATTACTACAGACATGCTACACATTATATTACTGTGGCTGCAAGGTCACAGTGCACCACTGACCACGTACTATATTCTCGTGTAGTAAGTGAACATGAAAATCATCTCACACATTACTACAGACATGCTACACATTACATTACTGTGGCTGCAAGGTCACAGTGCACCACTGACCACGTACTATATTCTCGTGTAGTAAGTGAACATGAAAATCATCTCACACATTACTACAGACATGCTACACATTACATCACTGTGGCTGCAAGGTCACAGTGCACCACTGACCACGCACTATATTCTCGTGTAGTAAGTGAACATGAAAATCATCTCACACATTACTATAGACATGATATACATATCATCACTGTGGCTGCAAGGTCACAGTGCACCACTGACCTTGTCTATATTCTCGTGTAGTAAGTGAACATGAAAATGATCTCACACATTACTACAGACATGCTACACATTACATCACTGTGGCTGCAAGGTCACAGTGCACCACTGACCACGTACTATATTCTCGTGTAGTAAGTGAACATGAAAATCATCTCACACATTACTACAGACATGCTACACATTACATCACTGTCGCTGCAAGGTCACAGTGCACCACTGACCACGTACTATATTCTCGTGTAGTAAGTGGACATGAAAATCACCTCACGCTGCAGGAAATGAAAAGCAAACACAGATTTGTGGTGACCGAGTTTATTTTTAGCAAGGTGGCAGTTATCGCAGCACAAAGCGTGTTGCTTGGCAACCTATGCGTTTCGTTCCTACTTTGTTTTTATTTCTGTTTATATCTTACTTTGAAATTATCCCCGTCTCTATATGGTATAAGCTGAACGCACTATTCTCGAGAATCGCTGGAGGGATTCTCTTGGAGTTTTCGACATTTTTCCTGGAATGTGTGAGTAAAAAATAACATTTTATGTTAATACCTAATTAAATCTTTTACTTTTAACTTTTTGGAGGTTAACAGATACAAAATGTATTTATTCATTTAAAATAAATAAATTTACAATCCTTTAATACACATATTTTTTCAACTTTTGACAAACAAACACTGCTAGCTAACATGTAAAATGAGCTGAGCTATAGAAAAACTCTGATGTGCTCCATTCACTACCTCTCTGCAACAAACGATTTTTTAAAAAGCTTGTGCTTCTATTTACTTCATGCTAATCGAGAAAGAATGAGCAGAAATAGTCTTATTACTTGCTTCCTTGTAAGCAGAAGGGAAATAGGGAGTACTATAGGCTAAACTAATAATCAAACGCTGGTTGCTATGTGACTGAAGTTTCTTTGTTTGTATGGATAGGAGTTGACAAATTCCTGAATGAGAAAACTATAAGTTTTTCATAGCTGAAACCAAAAATAAGGAATATGTCAAAAACGAACAACTCCACGAAAAAAATGTATATAACGTAAATTGTGTGTTTTAATGTGCTCTACATTTTTTGTGGGTTAACTTTTTGTCCAGCTCTTACGGTTCAGCAGTTATGCAAAATTCCGTGACATTCATACAGAGTAAAGTAGTCTACAGAGGTTATTCCCAGAAAATTTCAGATAAACATATTATTTGTCAGATAAATATCTTTAAAAATCGATATTTTAATCAACATCGTTACAGCCATTTTTGATAAAATCAAAATTTTCGAAAAAAGTTTCATGAAAAGGGTAGTTATGGGTGGGGGGGGGATTTTCCTGAAAACTTCATGTCGCATCCTTGCAAGACACCAAACTTAAATACCAAGTTTGGTATTTAACGGTCTTTTCGTTTTTGAGCTATGCTGTCCACAGACACACACACGGACATTTTTCTAAAAATCTGATGTGTTCCATTCACATGACTTTCTCTACATCTCTGCAGCAAATTATTGTTAAATAGCTAATGCTTTTATATAGGTAATATAAATCGAGAAAAAATTAACATAAATAGTCTTATTACTTGCTTCCTTGTAAGTAGAAGCGAAACAAGGGAGTACCATAGGTTAAAGTGAAAGCCAAAAGCTGGTTGCTATGTGACTGAAGTTCCTATGTTTGTATGAACATGAGTTGACAAATTCCTGTATGAGAAAAGAATAAGTTTTTTAAAGCTAAAAGACCAAAAACAAGGAATATCTAAAACACGATCAACTTCACGAAAAACATTTATACAACATAAATTGTGTGTTTTAAGTTCTCTACATGTTTTTTGTGGTAAGTTTTTGTCTATCTCTTACGGTTTAGCAGTTATGTAAAAATCCGTCAAATTCATCCAGAATGAAGTAGTCTTCAGAGGCTATTCCCAGAAAACAAAAAATATACATTTTATTATATTAGGAAAATATCTTTAATATACGATATTTTAATCAAAATCGTTAGAGCCATTTTTGAGAAAATCAAAAGTTTCGAAAATTTTTCCACGTAAAGGGTAGTTGGGTGTGGGGGGATTTTCTTGAAAATCTTCCAGTCGCATCTTCGGAAGAGACCAAACTTAAATACCAAGTTTGGTATTTAACCCTCTTTTCGTTTTTGGGCTATGCTGTCCACAGACACACAGATAGATCGATATACACACACACGCACATTTTTCCAAAAATGCTTTTTTTTTATTCAGGGGGACCCAAAACATGTATATCTGGTGAAATCTTGGTGTCGAATTTGTGGGTGCATTAGAATACCTTCTCTATACAAAATGTACGTAGTACGTGTAGAGAAAGAAAAAAGGCAAAATTAGGACTCCTAAATCTCTATAACTTGTCATGGAATACAAAAGTAATAGAAGAAAGCAATAATAATGCCTATTTTGAAATTAAACAAACCAGGCTCAAGTGTAAGTGGGCCGGGAATCGAACCCATCACCTACTATCGACTCTAAAGCCGAGGGTATTTATTCACTTTACATTTAAGAGGTAGTTTAACATCACTCGATGAATGTGGGGTGCAAATGAACTCTGACTCCTATGGAAATGAAGGAGGCCAAGCTGATATTACGTAGGGGGCACAGTGTAAGGGAAGAGTTAGGCTAGTAAATCAGAAACGTTCTGAGTTGTAATCAACTGCTGGGTCTTATGAAAATCCGTGGGATAGGAGGGTGCAAACAGGTGGTGGTGGTGGGGGCTTGTTGGATCGAACCAACCACTCTACACGCTAATGTTCCCTCTGGCACAAGGACTTCAGTGGTGGAATGGCTCAGGTCACTTTCTCTGTCCGTGAGATACAGCTGCAGGGTTGCCAATTTACTTGTTTCCTGCCACATCTACAGGTTTTGACATCTGGTGAAAACATACTTTAACACGCCTACCTGGAATCTATCTTCTTTTAATGGGACTGGAAAAGTTTAAATCTCAAAAGTTGCTATTTGGTGTCACTTTGTCATTTTCGGCCATAATATTTCTTTTCTCACATGACTTTCTCTACATCTCTGTAACAAATTGTAGTTAAAAAGCTTATGCTTCTATTTACTTCATGCTAATTAGCAGAAATAATCTTATTACTTGCTTCCTTGTAAGTAGAAGCGAAATGACGTAGTTCCATAGGCTAAAATGATAGCCAAAAGCTGGTTGCTGTGTAACTGAAGTTCCTTTGTTTGTATGGACAGGAGTTAAGAAATTCATGTATGAGAAAAGTATTAGTTTTTCAATGCTAAAACGAAAAACCAGGAATATTTTAAAAATGATCAACTCCACGAAAAAAATGTATATGACATAAATTGTGTGTTTTATCGTGAGTTACGTTTTCTGTGTAGAAGTTTCCCCCCATCTCTTACGGTTTAGCAGTTATGCACAATTCCGTAAAATTCCTCCAGAATAAAGTAGTCTTCAGGGGCTATTCCCAGAAAATTCAAGATATACACTTTATTTGTTAGGTAAGTATCTTTAATACACGATATTTTAATCAAAATCGTTATAGCCATTTTTAAGAAAATCAAACTTTTCAACATTTTGTCCATGTAAAGGGTAGTTTGGGATGGGGGGATTTTCTTGAAAATCTTCGTGTCGCATCCTTGTAAGATACCAAACTTAAATAGCAAGTTTGGGCTTTAACGGTCCTTTCGTCCACAGACACACACACACACACACACACACACACACACAGACAAAAAATGTAGATGGCGTGTTATTTATGGACGCTATGGTTCTCAGCGTGCCATTCTATACTGGGGTGAAAGACCGCTTAATTTTGCTCAGATGCCTCTCTATCAGGCTTGAGGTTCTTTTAAGTGCCGTAAATCTGCGACACGAGACCCACGGCTTTACCTCCCTTCCGAAAGAAGCCATGCTAAGGATTTTTACGCCCGAAAAAATCCATCGTCCTCCCCCGGGTTTGAACCCGCGACCTTGGATATTAAGTTAGCATGGTAACCATTACACCACGGAGGGCGACACACTCACACAGACAGACACACAAAAACACGGACCTTTTTGTAAAAATACTTTTTTGGGATACAGGGGGCCCTAAAACATATAATTCCGGTGAAATCTCGGTATCGAATTTTTTGGTGGAGTGCAATACTTTCTCTATACACTATATACATAGTACGTATAGAGAAAGTAAAAATTTGATACTTAGTTTTATTGAATAAACTTTATAGAATATTCTCTAATATTTTCGGTGTCATTGCATTAAAATTGCAGGAGTAGAAAACAGGGTTTTTAAGACACAGAAACGTTAATGACTAACAAATTATTAAAGCTACAGATTCGAGACTTCAATGAAGTTATGTAGCATATGTGTCCGAGTTCCTATCCTAAGTGTCTAGAAGTTATATTTCAAACTCATTCGCCCCCTTCAGTGAAGTTTTATTTTTGTCATTTACATTTGGTACATTGAGGTTTTATTGCACTTACCCAATAACGATATCGGAATTTCAGCGAAAATATTTATTTTGAAATACATGAATAAACTAAGAAAATAAGTTTATAACATCGGTATGTCCATGCAGCGGAATACAGTACCGCAAAGAAAAGTTTATAGAATGGTATTAAAAACAGTAAGGTGTGTCCCATTCACATGACCTTCTCCACATTTCTGTGACAAATTATTAATAAGCCTATTCATCCATCTACTTCATGCTAAACATGATAAAGTTTAACAGAAACGGTCTTATTACTCATTTCCTTATAATTAGAATGGAAATAAGGGAATACACTAGGCTGAACCGAGAGTCTAATGTTTTAAAATGTCGTTGCTGTGGGATTGAAATCCGTTTCTTTGCGTGGCCAGGAGTTTACAAGTTCCCGTATGAGAAAAGTTTAAGTACTTTAAAACTGAAACAATAACAAGGAATATCTCAAAAACGGTCAACTCTACGAAAAAAGTATGTGATATAAATTGTGTCTTTTAAGGAGATATACAGTTTTTGTATAGTAAGTTGTCGCTTATGTTTTACGTTTAGCAATAATGCAAAATTCAACAAAATTCAGTCAGAATAAAGAGATGTTCAGAGGCTTTTCGCAGAAAATTCAAGATATACATTTGTATATATCTTTAATTATAGGATATTTTAATGAAACTCGTTATAGCTATTTTTGAGAAAATCAAAATGTTCGAACATTTTTCCATGTAACAAGTATTTAGGAGTGGGGGAAATTTCTTGAAAATCTTCGTGTCGCATCCTTGGAAGATATTGAACTTAAATACCAAGTTTGGTATTTAACGAAGTTTTCGTTTTTGAGCTATGCTGCCCACAGACACACATGCACACACACATAGAAAATTGTTCTAAAATGGTTTTTTTTTTTTTTTTTTTTTTTTTTTTTTTTTTTGGATTCAGGGGTCTCAAAGCCTGTATTTCCGCTGAAATCTCGTTATCGAATTTCTGAGTGCATTACAATAACTTCTCTATACACTATGTACATAGTACGTGTAGAGAAAGTAAAAATGGTTAGATTCACAGGTTATCTCCTTAGCGGTGGTTGCGCGGCCGCGGAATGCCCGGGTTCGATTCCCGGTACCGACGTGTGGATTGTTTCCCTCTGGGAGACCTGGTACGGTTTGCATTCAGCCTCATGAGGTCCCTGAGAGGTCACTTGAGGAACTACTTGAGGGACAAGTAGCGGTTCCAAGTTGTATTAACCGCCCAGGAAAGAATCGAGTCGTTAACGACGTCCCGGCCTCCAGTACTGCACCCTGTTCTTGACGTCTGTAATAGGGAGAGATGGGGGATGCAGCAATCGGGCAGTAGGTAGGCTTTGGCGTGACTTTGGGCTGTTGTGCCACGTGTTGTTTTAGTTTTAGGTTTGTTTCACAAAGAAAAAGTCTGATGTGTTACACTCGCATAACTTTCTCTAGCTATAATACAAACTTCTTACAAAAGACAATTATTCTTTCAACACCACGCTAATCGAGATAAACATTAGCAGAGTTTTATTACTTAGTTCCTTATAAGTAGAAGGGAAATAAGGGAATGCACTAGGCTAAAGTGATAGTCAAATGTTTTAAAATCTGTCGTTGTGCTATTGTCATTGCAAATCGCTTCTTTTCTTGGACAGGAGTAGAACAAAAGAAAACGGACACTTCCGTCTGAGAAATGTGTAGATACTTCACAACTGAAACTAATGACAAGGAATAACTCGAAAACGTAAGCTCCACGAAAAAAAAAAATGTATATGACATAACTTGTATATTTTAACAAGATCTACATTTTTTGTATAGTGAGCTTTTATCTACCTGTTATGGTTTACTATTTATGCCAAATTAAGCAAAATTCATCCAGAATAAATAGGTCTTTAGAAGCTATTCCCAGAAAATTCAAGATATACATTTTATTTGTGATAGAAATTACTTTAATATGTGACATTTTAATCAAAACCGTTACAGCCATTTTTAATAAAAACAAAATTTTCGAAAATTTTCCCATGTAAAGGGTAGTTAGGGTTGGGGGGATTTTCTTGAAAATCTTCGTATCTCATCCTTGGAAAATATCAAACTTAAATACCTAGTTTGGTATTTAACCGTCTTTTCGTTTTTGAGCTATGCTGTCCACAGACACACACACACGGACCTGTTTCTGAAAATGCTTTTTTTGGACACAGTGGGTCCCTAAACACGTATTTCCAGTGAAATCTCGACATCGAATTTTTAGGTGGAATACAATGCCCTATGTGCATTGAAGGTACGGGGCTAGAGAAAGTAAAAAGGAAATATAGGAATTAAGTTGTATGTTTTAATGAGATCTGCATTAGAACTGCAAGATTTTGTATATCTCTTAGAGTTTACAAACTCAGCAAACACCGTCCAGGATTTCAGACGCAATTCCGATAAAATTCAAGATTCGTTTTATTTGTAATGAAAATACTTTTAATGCACAGTATTTTTATCAAAATCGTTAGAGAAAATCAAAATTTTGTATAAGTGGGCAATCAGAAAGGTTAAATTAGAAACCGAAAGGAATTATATATAATTTTGTATAAGTGGTAAACCACAAAAGCTAAATTAAACCCCTCTTTACAAAAGATATAGAACTCCTAAAAACACGTGCTTTATTTCAAATGGCTCTTTTGTAGCGGGGACTTCTGAGCGTCTCTGTGAGGGCCCTAGCCTCCTGTTCCGCTCACTTCATCCCGTCCTGAGGGGTGTTTGCCACAACAGATCTATGGATGTCTCAGTGGTCTACCCTTTAGCTTACAATCAAAGCAATATCGTGCTGGCACCTAAATACTTGCTGTGCTAAATAATCAAGAAGCACAATGATTTCTTTGAAATACTGCAATGAAGTCAGGAAGGATGATGCTTGGAGGCATTTGAATATGGGGATGTTTCGTTTCGCAGTCGGCTTACGCTATCCGTATTTTTACTTTCTCTAGCCGTACATGTACAATGTACATAGGGAAAGAGAAGGTATTGTAATGCACCCAAAAATTCGACACTGAGATTTCATCGGAAATATATGTTTTTGGGGTCCCCTGAATCCGAAAAAAAGCATTTTTAAAAAAAAAGGTCCGTGTGTGTGTGTGTATGTGTGTCTATGGACAGCATAGCCCCAAAACGAGAAGACCGTTAAATACCAAACTTGGTATTTAGGTTTAATATCTTCCAAGGATGCGACACGAAGATTTTCAAAAAAATTCCGCCACCACAAACTACCCTTTATATAGAAAAAATTTCGAAAATTTTGATTTTCTTAAAAATGGCTCTAACGATTTTGATTAAAATCTCGTATGTTAAAGCTATTTATATCCGAAATAAAATGTATATCTCGAATTTTTTGGGAATAGCCTCTGAAGACCTCTATATTCTGGATGAATTTTGCTTAACTTGCTAAACCGTAAGAGATAGAAAAAAAAAAAAAAAACTCACTGCACAAAAATGTACATCACGACAAAACACTCAATTTATGTCCTTTACGTTTTTGTTGTGGAGGTAACCGTTTCCGAGATATTCCTTGTTATTGGTTTCAATTGTGAAGTATTTAAACTTTTCTCAGACAGGAAGTGTCCGTTTTTCTTTTGTTCTACTCCTGGCCAAGCAAAGAAGTGATTTGCAATGACAATCGCATAATGATGGCTTTTAAGCATTTGACAATTACTTTAGCATAGCGCATTCCCTTATTCTCTTCTACTTATAAGGAACTAAGTAATAACATTCTGCTAACATTTATCTTAATTAGCATTGTGTACAAAGAAGAATAATCTTTTGTAGGAGGTTTGTAGAGCAGCTAGAGAAAGTCATGTGAGTGTAACACATCTGATTTTTTTTAGGGCTGACATCCCCCTAGGATTTACAAGTGGGTGCCTAGAGGTCAGAAGGATGTCGAGGAACCAACACCACAGAATGAAGAACCTGGAACGAGTGGTCGCCCGTAGCCAAGCATGAGTACTAGGAAGTGGATGATTTGAAATGCAAGCGAAATGGATGATAGGAAAGCTGGTGATCAGAGCTAGGAAGTTCGTACAGATTCCTTTATGCAGAGTAAGAGCAGCCAGTCTTGGCAATACCATCCAGCGCTACTTGTGCGAGCAAAGGTCAACGTAGAGTGCTACCCATAACTGCAAAACTATCACTGTGTAACACAGGGCCACGTCAGTAAGAAGGAAGGCGTTCGAATAACATCTTGTTCTACTCACATGTGAACAAAATGTATTTGTTTTACAACCATAGTAGGTTTTCTAGCAGTGTACTTATTCATGAAACTTACTTAGAAACATATGACAACTCTAGTATACAAACTGACAAACGTCTAGTAACAGAACAGCTTCACAGAAACATTTTATTGATTGCAAATATTTCAAGGAGTTAACCTACAACTATCACACTGTTACAGTCCAGAGGTATGGAGCTGACTTAATCTGTGCGGCATGTGGAAGCACTGGCAAAGTGGATTTACCAATCCACGAACATCCTACCTGAAATAAGGATGAAAATTAAAAGAGTAATCGAAAAGATGCAGGGTGTTGTGTATCGCATACAAGCTGCACTTTTATATCCCAAATAATGTTATTTACTTAGTGATATTGATACTTCATGCGAAGTGGAATCAACTTTTGTACATTTTGTTTGTCGGAATGTAGAATAAGATTTTCATTTGAAAAGCTTCAGAAGTACATACAGATTTCAGTAATACGGCTGTTGATGAGTCAAGATTAAGTTTTATATATATATATATATATACATAAAACAATTTGTATGTTGTACACGATTAATGATCCAAGTAGCTGTCCTTTAATAATGTCCCATAAGTAATTTTTATTCTCCTGAAACAGCACTGTTTACTTGAAAACAGGTTTATTTACCTCTACACCGTGCATTCTTATCAATGACTTGTTTTGATGCGGTGAAACGGTCGGTCGCAACCTGTATTACGGGACGGCGAACGGTACGAACTTCCTAGCTCTGGTGATGATGGTGCAATTGATGGAATGAGTGGCGAGGGATCCCGGAGAAATCCTGCCCAGGCCGCGTTTTGTCCACCACAAATCCCGCATGCGCTTGGGATCGGACCCAAGCTCGCCTAGGTGGGAGGCAAGCGCCGCATAAGTATTTAAAATGGAAAAGCAAAGTAATTATATCTGTTTTAGGGATGAGATGACCAAGGAAAAGTTGATCAGGAAGGGACAAAAAAATCCGCTGATGCATGGGATGATAAAACGCGATGGAAGGAAAAAGGTTCTGGGCACAAAAATGTATGTAGGGAACGAAGAAGGAAGACTTTAGGAGACTGGGTTTGCAGCTAAGGAACAGAGATTCTTGATTGATTGATCGATAAATTCCGCCCTGGTTTGAGTTACACGCGGCGAAGACTGCATTACCTAGCAACCTGAGAAGATTAAATATTTCACATCCTGGGGAGCAGAAGGGGAAATTGACTCCAGCGACAGATACAGGAGTCTGATTTAGAGACAGGCCCGGGTATACCCTGCACTTAAAGATGCACTGTTTACTGCATAATGCATTCTAACGCTAACCCGCGAGTAACCACACAGATCGTATTTCGTAACGGGTTTTATTAAAATAACATAAAGAGTAAAGTATAAATACATAGTATACAACGGAGGGGAGAGCTCATACACTCCAACCAATGCAGCTCTATTATGGCTAACACCCACCAGCAGGATGGGCTGAGACCACAGGCCACCAGAGACGTGCGGAAGTCCATAACCAGAAGCAGGGATTTTTGTTTTCAATATTACATGTGAAAGTTATTGAATTACAAGACAAAGCTTTTTTTGTCCCGGATTCAATTCCCGGCTGGAGGTGGATATTTTTCTCTAGACTAAAATATTTCAGAATCTGGAAGAATGAATGTAAGAGAAGAAAATTAGAAACACGACAAGAGTGCACGTGTTTCAAAAGCGAACGCCGCCGGTAGAATCATACAGTTAAAGCTTATTTTTGTGTGTATAAAGTAACAGTCTAGTCAAAATGGTGAATGGCGTGTATTTAGTTTATTATTGCTCCAATAACTAATAAAATGCAGACTATTCAGCATTTTGACTAGACTGTCACCTTTTATTGTTAAAACATTTATTCACAGAGAAATAACATTCCCAACATACCCCCTCCCACCAAAAGGCGTAGTCTTTTGCAAGTTTACAGACGTTTGAGCATTAATTTTGTAACGGCTTTTAGTAAGTGGGGGTGTATGTCGGCAATGTTATTTCTCTGTGAAAAATTGTTTCTCATGCGTCCCATTCTAAATTGGGCGTGAAAGACCGCTTAATTTTGCCCAGAGGCCGCTCTATCAGGCTTTACTTCCCTTCCGAAGGAAACCATGCTAAGGATTTTTACACCCGAAAAAAATCCATCGTCCTCCGCGGGTTTTGAACCCGAGACCTTGGGTATGTAGTCAGCATGGTAACCATTACACCACGGAGGGCGACTGGATATATAGTGGTTAATGAACTACACCGAAATAATTTGCGAGACTGTGCACGTGACTGATATAAGTAATTTGAGATCGGCGATGCATGGTCCCCGGATAAACATTACACAACTACATAGCGTTAAACGTGTGGGTATCAGATGCTGATAAGTCGGTGTTAAAGCAAAGCAGGTTGAAAACATGGCTTAGAATGTCTTTAAAACTGCAGCCCGAGTATAGAAATATCGATTTTTAGCAGCTCGTTATTATCGTTCTAAAGATTTAATGTCGCAAAAAATCTGTAAAATCTCGAACTAATCACCGACAGTGCGACACTGAGCATTCATTAACTACATTCTTGGGTTATGTGGCCTACTCTGGAGGAGTTTTTTTCAACTGCTCTGGTGGCTTAATGCGTAACACGGGAAGCTGCAATTCCAAAGGTCATGGGTTTGATTCCTGTCATAGAGTAAGTTTTTTTATTAGGTATTATTTTTTTCATTCGTGACGTACTGGCACTTCAGAAACTTATAGCCGTTACTTCGAAATTTCAATAAACAGACCGAAGTCTCTTATCTCAAATTGCTTAATTAAGTAATCTACATATTCTGTGAAAATATGTCGGTGTAGTTCATTAATATAATAAACTATCAATATATATAATGTTTGTATGTATTTGACATAATTTTGAAATGATGAAATCTCATTTTTTGCGAATTTTTTAGAATTCTTCATATTTTCAAGAAAAATACTTTTTTTTATCTATTTTAAGTTACCCTAGCACGTATATAGAACGCACATAGTAGACAGAAAACGCACCCATTCCCGAAATTTTACAGAAAATACATGTTTTGAGATCCCTGAATTTAAAAGAGCACTTTTAGAACAATTTTCACGTATGTGTGTGAGTGCGCGTGTGCACGTACGCTGCATATCTCAAAAATAAGAAATTCGTTAAGTAGTAAACGATGTTAGAAGATACGACATGAAGATTTTCAGGAAAATCCCCTCCACCCCAACTACCTTTTACATTTTTGGAAAATTTTTATTTTCTAAAAAATGACTAACAATTGTGATTAAAATATCACATGTTTAATACATTTTCATGACAAGAAAACGTATATCTTGAATTTTCTGCGGATAGTCTCCGAAGACTTCTTCATTCTGGATGGTTTTTGTTTAACTGGCAAATCGCAAGAGATAGAAAAAAAGTTACAACCAATAAATGTAGAGATCGTTAAACTTATGTAACCTCTCCAACCCCTGTCCTACACATGGCTTGTGTGGAAAAACAATTAAACCAATAGCAGTTGACCATAACAGTTGGCTATACTGTGAATCCTGGGACTTGCTACATTGTAGGTCGCCATTGGGGTTGTCATCTCAAAGACAATTTGAGAACACCTTGTGGTTTACCGGGAAACCTGCGAGTCAGTTGAGAAATTCAATGCTCTGCCCGTATGTTGCCATGGTAGCTCAATGGCAGAGCAACCGGCTAGAGATCGGGAGATCCACGGTTCAAATCCCGGCTATGGCATTGCATTTTTCAGTCTGAGCCTACCTATCCAACTTGTTTAATATCACATTTTTTTTTGTCAAATTAATTATTTCCGAGATATTCCTTGTTATTTGTTTCAGTGATAACGTTCTTTAACTTTTTTTCATACAGGGATTTGTCAACTCATTGTCATGCAAAGAGAACGAATCTACTTAACAAAGCAATATCTGACTATGGCTTTAGCCCAACGTATTCCCGTATTTCCCTTCTACTTATAAGGAACTAGGTAATTAGATTATTTCTATTAATGTTTATCATGATTACTATGAAGTAGATAGAATTTGTAACAGAGATGTAGAGAAAGTCATGTGCCAGATTTAAAAAAAAAATCCCTCTGACGTTTAAAAACCCGCAAGAGAAGCGACCCATCAACCTGCCAGCCACCAAGTGCACTAAGTCCATATCCACACAAGGATACATCCGCACCATCTGCTCGACTTGCTTTACAATACAAACCTGGAAACAAACCTGATACATGAGAGTGAAACGGAATGAAGGGGAAATGATGGAAAAGGAAAGCATGGTGAATGAGAAATGACCTTAGCATTCGCCTGACGAACCCGGAGAAGCCACGAAAAACCCATTGGACAGAGATGGCACTCACCGAGGACGGAACCCAGGACTTTCCGAATGCGAATTGCTCACCTTACCCTGCCGCCAACTCACTCGGCCATTAATATCTTATTTGTTTAGGATATTTACATGACTAACAAAATGTAAATCTTGAATATTCTACGAATAGCGTGTTAAGACCTCTCCGTTACATCACAAATATATATATTTATATAGTGTAGAGTGTATAGAGGCGGTATTGTAATGCACCCAAAAATTCGATACCGAGATTTCACCGGAAATACATGTTTTGGGTCCCCCTGAATCCCCCCCCCCCCCAAAAGCATTTTCAGTTAAAGGTCCATGAGTGTATGTGTCTGTGTATGTGTATGTCTGTGGACAGCACAGCTCAAAAACGAAAATACCGTTGACTTGGTATTAAGTTTGGTATCTTCCAAGGATGCGACACGAAGATTTTCAAGAAAATCCCCCACATCCACTACCCTTTACGTGGAACTTTTTTCGAAAATTTTTATTTTCTTAAAAATGACTAACGATTTTGATTAAAATATTGTATATTAAAGACAAATAAAATGTATATCTTGAATTTTCTGGGAATAGCCTCTGAAGACTACTATATTCTGGATCAATTTTACGGAATTTTGCATAACTGCTAAACCGTAAGAGATGGACAAAAACTTACCACACAAAAAAAATGTAGAGCACGTTAAAACACACAATTTATGTTGAATACTTTTTATTCGTGGAGTTGATCTTTTCTAGATATTCCTTGTTTTTGGTTTCAGCTTTGAAAAACATACTTTTCGCATACAGGAATTTTTGTCAACTCCTGTCCACACAAACAAAGGAACTCCAGTCACATAGCAACCAGCTTTTGACTATCACTTTAACCTATGGTACTCCCTTATTTCGCTTCTACTTACAAGGAAGCAGGCAATAAGACTATTTCTGCTAATTATTTCTCGATTAGCATGAAGTAAATAGAGGCATAAGCTTTTTAACAATAATTTGTTACAAAAATATAGAGAAAGTCATATGAATGGAACACATCAGATTTTTTAAGATTAGTGTGTTGAGGAATGCGTAGAGAAAGTTATTGAAATAAACCTTACATTGTAGTAAGTCTGTTATATCTTCTGGTTTTAAGTTGTACAAAAGTATTTCCAAATTAAGAGTTGTTCGCTATTTCATGCCATTTAAATTTCGTTCTGTTTGCTTGACCAGGGGCAAGGAAAGCTAATAACGAGTTCCTATTTGAGGAACGTATTAGGAATTTTAAAATTAAAACCAATAACAAGGAATATCTCGGCCATTCTAGGGTGATTCCACAAAAAATGCATTTAGCATGAATTTTGTGTGTGTGTTAAGCATATCTATATTTTTGTGTATCTCTTACTGATTACAAGTTATACAAAATTCATTCAGAATGAAGAGGACCTCAGATGCTATTTCCAAAAGATTCTAGATACGAGTTTTATTTGTTATGTACGCGTCTTTAATATACGGTATTTTAACCAAATCGTTGGAGCCATTTTTGAGAAAATTAAAGCTTTGGAAAAGTTGTCCATGGAAGTTTAGGGTGGGTGATTTTTTTCATTGTGCGGCATCCGTGGAAGGTATAAACTTAAATGCCAAGTTTGGTATTTATCCTACTTTTATTTTTTATTTCTCATTTTCACAGACACACTCACTGATAATCAATCGCTAATAATGCATTTTTGGAAAAAGGAGACCCTAAAACGCATACTTTCCGTGAAATATCAGTATCGTATTTTTGGGTGGATTGCAATAACTCCCCTACCTACTATGCACATTGTACGTGGTAGATAAAGTAAAATGTTTGTTTACGATATGTTGGTAAAATTATTTTCTTTGTTACGTGTGGATTTTATGAAACGACGTGTAACCAAGTGTATCACCCAATGAATTTTACTCAGCAATATGTAATTAAAAAAAAAAAAAAAAAAAACATTAAAAAAAGTTACAATTTTCCTAGACAGATGCAACAGCGATTATTACTTTCTCTACACGTACTATGTACAGTGTATAGAGAAGGTATTGCATTACACACAAAAATTCGATACCGAGATTTCACCGAAAATACATGTTTTAGGGTCCCCAGTATAAAAAAAAAGTTTAGAAAAAGATCCGCGTGTGTGTGTCCGTGTGTCTGTGAATACGATAACTCAAAAACGAAATGTCGGTAAAATACCAAACTTGGTGTGTAAGTTTTGTATCTTCCAAGGATGCAATACGAAGATTTGGAGGAAAATCCCCCCACCTCAAACTACCATTTACAGGGAAACATTTTCGAAATTTTTGATTTTCTCAAAAATGGCTCTAACGATTTTGATTAGAATGCCGTATATTAAAGATTTTTACGCGGGAAATGGAATGTATCGTGAATTTTCTGGGAATAGCCTCTGAGGGCCTCTTTATTCTGGATGAATTTTGCTAAATTTTGTGTAACTAGTAAACCATAAGAGATAGACAGAAACACAACACAATTATTGTAATATACATTTTTTTCTTGGAGTTAACCATTTTTGAGATATTCCTTGTTATTAGTTTTAGTATTAAAGATTCTGCATAACAACGAAACCGTAAGAGATAGACAAAAGCCTATTACACAACATATATAGAGCTCATTAGAACACACAATTTATATCATTTACTTTTTTTGTAGAATTAAACGTTTCTGAGATATTCTTTGTAATTTGTGTTAACTTTTCTTCAGCGCTTAGTCAGCTTTTGTGTCAGCTCTTTTGTTTTATCCCGAGAATGCATAAGAGAACCGAATTTCAATTGTTCTACATAGCGATGAGCTTTTAAAAGATTTTATAATCGCTTTATCCTAGGCTATTCCCTTATTTCCCTTTTACTTATAAGGAAGCAAGTAATAAGGCCATTACTAGTCATATTTAGCCCGATTAGCATGACGTAGATAAAAGGATAATCTTTTGTAAGGAAAGTTTGTGGAACACATACGATTCTCTTGAACGGTAGTGGGAAAGATTACACTGATGTAGATACGCACTATCCAATATATTATTTCTTTTGAGATTTTATTTATAATTCAGTATTAAGTGTCCCTGAAATATAAATAAATGTTGTGTAAATTATTTATAGAGAATACAAATGTAGAAATTAGTGTGACTGTTACGCACCAGAAGCCTATCTGTTTGATACGCAAGTAAGGTTTATAATAGCGTTATATACGCCTCACATTACCAAGTGATGTATCATAATATTTACTTTACGTAAACACGAATCTTCACAAGGGACCGATCTGGGGTTCCTGTGTCCCAGCTAGGGCAATTAGGTGCAGTGTCCCTGGGAATTAGGGACCATCCCTCGTGTGCTGGCAATATCCAGCAGCGAAATTCATTTCCCTCAAAGCAAATGACCTCCACACGGCAGATCAAATATTTGTATTCTTGGCGATGAAAAGGGCGGCAGTGTTTGAGCAGCGAGCGTGACACATCAGGGTAGCGAGTTTAACTGCCGTAATACCGTGCTGCCGGTAAAGAAGGGTATACCGTTCTTTACCTGAGTTTACATAATGTATCCTCTCCACTCTATTACTTTATACTGGGCGCAGCTTCTGACACCTTGCGCTTTTTCCTGGTTTTCTCAGGCTGCAGCCGAGACCAGGGGTGGATTATCTTGTACCATCTCGAGTTTTATCTTAGTTTATGTATCCTCTCCACTCTATTACTTTATACTGGGCGCAGCTTCTGACACCTTGCGTTTTTTCCTGGTTTTCTCAGGCTGCAGCCGAGACCAGGGGTGGATTATCTTGTGCCATCTCGAGTTTTTATCTGAGTTTACATAATGTATCCTCTCCACTCTATTATTTTATACTGGGCGCAGCTTCTGACACCTTGCGCTTTTTCCTGGTTTTCTCAGGCTGCAGTCATATCCTGGGGTAGATTATCTTGTACCATCTCGAGTTTTTATCTGAGGTTGCATAATGTATCCTCTCCACTCTATTACTTTATACTGGGCGCAGCTTCTGACACCTTGCGCTTTTTCCTGGTTTTCTCAGGCTGCAGCCGAGACCAGGGGTGGATTATCTTGTACCATCTCGAGTTTTTATCTGAGTTTACATAATGTATCCTCTCCACTCTATTACTTTATACTGGGCGCAGCTTCTGACATCTTGCGCTTTTTCCTGGTTTTCTCAGGCTGCAGCCGAGACCAGGGGTGGATTATCTTGTACCATCTCGAGTTTTTATCTGAGTTTACATAATGTATCCTCTCCACTCTATTACTTTATACTGGGCGCAGCTTCTGACACCTTGCGTTTTTTCCTGGTTTTCTCAGGCTGCAGCCGAGACCAGGGGTGGATTATCTTGTGCCATCTCGAGTTTTTATCTGAGTTTACATAATGTATCCTCTCCACTCTATTACTTTATACTGGGCGCAGCTTCTGACACCTTGCGTTTTTTCCTGGTTTTCCCAGGCTGCAGTCGTATCCTGGGGTAGATTATCTCGTACTATCACGGATTTTTATCTGAGTTTACATAATGTATCCTCTCCACTCTATTACTTTATACTGGGCGTAGCTTCTGACACCTTGCGTTTTTCCTGGTTTTCTCAGGTTGCAATCGTATTCTGGGGTGAATTATATACCACCATGAGTTTTTATCTGAGTTTACATTATGTATCCACTTCCACTTTATACTGGATGTAGCTTCTGAAACCTTACGCTTTTTCCTGGTTTTCTCAGGCTGCAATCTTATCCTGGGGTGGATTATCTCGTACTATCACGGATTTTTATCTGAGTTTACATAATGTATCCTCTCCATTCTATTACTTTATACTGGGCGTAGCTTTTGAAACCTTGCGTTTTTCTTGGTTTTCTCAGGTTGCAGTCGTATCCTGGGGTGGATTATCTTGTACTTTCGCGTGTTTTTATCTAAGTTTACTTAATGTATCCTCTTCCGCTCTATTACTTTATAGTGGGCGTAGCTTAGCTTCTGAAACCTTGCGTTTTTTCCTGGTTTTCTCAGGCTGCAGCCGTGTCCTAGGGTGGATTATCTCGTACTCTCGGGTTTTTATCTGAGTTTATATATCATCTTCCACTCTATTACTTTGTAGTGGCGGTAGCTATTGAAACCTGTTGCAGCCGAACCCGGGGAGAGGATTAACTCGTACTATCACGAGTTGTAATCTGAGTTTATGTTCCATCTTCCACTCTATTACTTCATACCGGGTGTAGCCTCTGAAACCTGCGATGTTTCCTAGTTTTGTTAGGCTGCAGTCGAATTCTGCGATGGATTGTGCTCTAACACGTGGTTTTATCTGAGTTTACGTAATCTATCCTCCTTCACTCCATTACTTTATAGCGACGGTAGACTTTGAAACCCGTTTCCTGGCTTTTTCAGGCTGCAGCCGAATTCTGAGGTGGATTATATGCTACTATGAGATTTTATCTAACCAGGTGGCTTAGGCATAGCATTCGGAAGTTCGTGAGTTCGATTCCCGCGGACGATCTCTGTGACCTATTGGTTTTTACGGGGGGGGGGGGACATTCCTAGGTTACTAGCGAATGCTGAGAATGTTTCTTCATTCCCGAACTTCTGTCCCTTCATTTTTTCTCCATTTCATCCAACCAGTCTCTTTCAGGGTTATAAGTGACGGCGAGAACTGCGGTGGTGGCGTCCTTACGTGGTGATGAATGCGCTTTGGAAATAGAGCTCTGAGCAGCGAATGGCATTGCGGTCGTCTGTAGGACTTAGGGTGCGGGCTCGTAGCGCTCCCCGCGTCGTGATGAAGAACTGTTTGGCTATGTTATGGACCCTTCACGCTGGCTCCTTCCCCGCGCTCCGTATTTGACCCGCTCCGGAATGACACACACACACACACACACACTCTCTCCACGAGTTTTACCGAGCGAAGATGCACCGCATTAAAGTGTGCAACTCGCATTCCAAAGAACTCTGTTTGATTCCCGTCAAACACCCCTTCCTACCCACTGTTTTTCGGTGTTTACTCGGGCCGATCGGCAAATGCTGGGGTGGTTTCTATCGCTCATTTCCTTCGATGTTATCTATTTCAGGGTTGTAGGTTTTGGCGACGGCGTTCCGCGATGCAGGTGCACTTTACAGCGGTTTCATCCCTGGCTTCGATCGAGGCTCCTCAGCTAGGTACCGTCTAAGTGTGGGCGAAGGTGAGAAAATTAATGAAGTGGTGGTGAAATTGGTGACAGGCAAGTGATTATGGAGCAATGGTGGAATGAATGGCGGGGGAAACTAGAGGACCTAGAGAAAACCCACCATGACGTCGCTTCGTCCACCACTACGATTACATGCGGTATCTCGGGGTCGAACCCGGGCCATCTAGGTGAGAGGCAAGCGGTCTAGCTACCTGGCCACGGCGCCGCATACTCTCTTATCTTGGAAGATGAAATGTTTTCCTGCGGTGGTTTGACATCCTGAATTGAGTAGAAGCTCCATGTTATCAATGTTCCTAAAAATACACAATTTACGTGAAAGGTCATTCAATAAATAACCGGAGATAAGTACGACAGCTATTATTACTTTCTCTAGCCCCGTATGTACAATGTATAGGAATAGAGAAGTATTGCATTCCACCCAAAAATTCGATGTCGAGATTTCACCGGAAATACGTGCTTTAGGACTTCCTGAATAAAAAAAAATTGCTTTTTTTATTCGGGGGGACTCAAAACATGTATTTCCGGTGAAATCTCGGTATCGAATTTTGCACCTAATACTTAAACCAGGGCTAATTTGCCACATTTCTAATGTTTATTATAAACTTCACATTTATACATACATCATAATTTACAGATAAATTTAACCATTTCAATCCGATTTATTTTCGACTGAAATTGCTTTTTGAAAACTGACCACATTCTATGGTACTTAGTTTTTAAAACGTTTGGCCTACGTATCTCTTAATGCTAACTCAGCTTTCTTGCTAAAGCACTGAATATCTGATCAGGATCTCAATGCGAGATTAACTTAGGTTCGAAAACTCCTTGCAGTGCTCCTAAATGCATTAAGGAAGGGATGGACCCAAGTAAAATAAACGCTGATTGACCTATCTAAGTCTTGACTGGATCTCGGTAGTACTGTAGCGAGTACCGTTTTGAATTTGTTATAAAAGAAAGCCATCGTTGAAAAAACAAATATTTTAGGCTTTTTATATCAATATATTTAAAGCAAAGAAACCAAAACAAGGAATATCTCTAAAACAATCAACTCCACGAAAAAAATGTATATAACATAAATAGTGTGTTTTAATGTGCTTTACATTTTTTGTTTGTAAGTTTTTGTCTATCTCTTACGGTTTAGCAGTTATGCAAAATTCATCCAGCATAAGGTAGTTTTCAGAGGCTATTCCTAGACAATTCAAGATAAACATTTTATTTGTCAAGTAAATATCTTTAATATACGATATTTTAATCAAAATCGTTAGAGCCATTTTTAAGAAAATCAAACATTTCGAAAAAAAGTTCCATTTAAGGGTAGTTGGAGGTACGGAGATTTTCTTGAAAATGTTCGAGTCGCATCGTTGGAAGATACCGAACTTAAATACCAAGTTTGGTAATCAACGGTCTCTTTGTTTTTGAGCTATGCTGTCCACAGACACACACGGACCTTTTTCCAAAAATGCTTTTTTGGATTCAGTGGGACCCAAAACGTGTATTTCCGGTGAAATCTCAGTATTGAATTTTTGGGTGAAATGTAATACCTTCTCTATACACTATGTACGTAGTACGTTTAGAGAAAGTTAAATGGGAAAGCATTTTTACTTAAATGTCCGTAAGTGTGTGTGTGTGTGTGTGTGTGTGTGTGTGTGTGTGTGGACAGCATAGCTCAAAAAGTCCGTTAAATACTAAACTTGGCAATTAAGTCACGTGAATGGAACACATCAGATATTTAAGGAATAATTTGTTGAAGAACGAGTAGAGAGTAATATGAATGTACACATAAAATTTGTTACTGTTTTCTTGCCTACGTTAAAGCGTTTATCTTGATTCCCAGAGATAGTTTAGTTTGCAGGGGTCGCGATCCCCGGGTTGTAAACCTGTAAGGGAGCAGAAAATGAAGAGAGCAGCTTTCAGGTTTCACAGGTTGTCATGACAACCTATCTACCTGTCACCCCCTCCACTTCTTGTAGCGCAAACTTTTTCCTCGAGTTGTTCTCTGCAACATAATAACAAAACAGTGCTTCTAAGTAATTGGTACAGAAGCCGGACGGAGGTTCAAATCTGTTTCAAGTATCAGAACGCAAACAAGAGGAAAATTTTGCGTTTTCGCCCAGCAGATGAAAGCTGAATGTTTTTAACTACTCTTGAGATGTTTACTTTCACTTTCTCCTTCGCTTTGTCGTGTTAGGTAGCAAGCTTTCACCGAAAATACACGTTTTTTAAATGTCCCGCAGTCTATAGCACAGATTTTAATTTTAGTTCCTTTGTGTTAATGTCACATGACTTTACATTCTTAAAAAACCTATTTCTCTCTGACATCCCCTAGGACTTTTAAGCGTGGGCCTGTCAGTTAGCCAACGGCACGTGACACAGAATGGAGAACCTGGAACGAGTAGTCTGGCTTGATCGTGAAGAAATGGATGGTTTGAAATGCAAGGGAAATGGAAGATTGGAAAGGTAATGATGGAGGAATTGGTGGAATGAGTGGCGGAGGAAACCGGAGGACCCAAAGAAAACCCGCTCTGACGCCGCTTCGTCCACCACAAATCCCACATGTGGGCACTTGGGATCGAACCCAGGCTGCTTAGATGGGAGGCGAGCGGTCTAACCACTAGACCACTGTATACATTAGGGGTAGTCATATTAAACCCAGAAATTCGATAACGAGATTTCACCGAAAATACAAGTTTTGAAATCTCCCGTAGTAATTTCAGTTCGTTTGTGTTTATTTCACATAACTTTCTATACCCATTCTTAAAAAAAAAACCTATTTCTCTACCTACTTCATGTTAAGGGTGGTTTCGGCTTACCCTCTCCATATTTAGGACTGATGCCCCTCTAGGACTTACAAGCGGAAGCCTAGGGGTCAAAAGCCTGCCGGGGAGCCAACGGCACGCAACACAGGATGTAATTGGAGGATTAATAACATTAAATATTTGAGAATTTTATATAACTTTTGTTTTAATAATTGCTCATGGTTTATGTTATTCAGATTTATCTTCCATAACTATAGAAATAAATTTATGATTAACACATTGTTAATCCGACCTGAAACGAGTAGTCGGCCCCTTGCCAGGCTTGAGCGTGAGGAAGTGGATGATATAAATTGCAAGTGAAATGGATGATAGGAAAGGTTAGGATGGAGTAACGGGGGAACTGGAGGACCCGGAGAATACCCGTCCACAAATCCAACATGCGGGCGCTTGGGATTGAACCCGGGCCGCGTAGATGGGACGGGATCCTTCTAACCACTCGGCCACGGTGCCACCTGCGTTAAGAGTAGTCATGGGTAAAGCTGATAACTTCGATAGATAATTAGGCACACGTTTCTTTCATTTTTACTTTCTCTACACGTACTATGTACATAGTGTATAGAGAAAGATACCGAGATTTCACCGAAAATACACGCCATAAAATTCCCGTAATAGTTTCAGTGTTTTGTGTTAATTCCACATGACTTTTTTACCCTTTCTCTAACAAACTATTCTTAAAATAATTACTTCTCTATTTCACGTTAAGGGTAGTCATGGGTACAATTGCTAACTGCCATGATTAGGTATACATTTCTTTCAAATTTATACCATGCATTCATTATACACATGTGCAAAA
The DNA here is from genome assembly GCA_030762935.1 of Hymenopus coronatus. NCBI lineage: Eukaryota > Metazoa > Arthropoda > Insecta > Mantodea > Hymenopodidae > Hymenopus > Hymenopus coronatus. The sequence continues at coordinate 20,740,019 of CM060888.1, forward strand.
ATGCTATACATACTACATTTCATGCAAAAGCGACAGTATTTTTGAACTTATATATTGTTTAACCAATTTAACAAAACATGCTCTACTCAATGAAATATTAATAATTTTATTCATTTTATTATTCCAAAGCAAGTGAAATCTGTAGGGAAATTTCGGAAACATATTTTTACTTTCTCTATACTCACTATGTACATAATGTATAGAGAAAGTATTGCACTCCACCAGAAATTCGATACCGAGATTTCACCGGAAATATATGTTTTAGGGTCCCCAATATCCAAAAAAAGCATTTTCACAAAAAGGTCCGTGTGTGCGTGTGTGTGTGTGTGTGTGTGTGTGTGTGTGTGTGTCCGTATATCAGTGTGTCCGTGTGTCTGTGAACACGATAACTCAAAAACGAAAAGTCGGTAAAATACCAAACTTTGTATTTAAGTTTAGTATCTTCCAGGGATGCGACACGAAGATTTTGAGAAAAATCCCCCCACCCCTAACTACCCTTTACATGGAAGTTTTTTCAAAAATTTTGATTTTTTCAAAAATGGCTCTAACAATTTTGATTAAGATTTCGTATATTAAATATATTTACCTGACAAATAAAATGTATATCTTGAATTTTCTTGGAATAGCCTCTGAAGAGTAGTTTATTCTGGATGAATTTTACTGAATTTTTAATAACTGCCCAACCGTAAGAGATGGACAAAAACGTACTACACAAAAAAATGTAGAGCACGTTAAGATACACAATTTATGTTATATACATTTTTTTCGTGAGCTCGTCGTTTTTGAGACATTCCTTATTTTTGGTTTCTGCTATGAAAAACTTATGCTTTTCTCATATACAAACTTGTCAACTCCTGTCCATATAAACAAAGGAACTTCATTGACATAGAAAACAGCTTTTGACTATCATTTTCATCTATGGTAGTTCCTTATTTCGCTTCTACTTACAAGGAAGGAAGTAATAAGACTATTTCTGCTCATTTTTTCTGATTAGCATAAAGTAAATAGAGGTATAAGCTTTTTAAGAATAAATTGTTGCAGGGATATAGAGAAAGTCTTGTGAATGGTACACATCAGATTTTTTACTCTTTTAATTTACCACAAAAAATTAATTATGTAAAAATAGTTTTTACTTTCTCTACCATGTACGTAAAATGTATATAGGAAATAGAGAAATTATTGTATTCCACCCAAAAATTCGATCCCGAAATTTCGCCGGAAATTATTTTGGAAACCCCTGACTCCAAACAAAGAAAACATTTTTTTTTTTGTAAAAAAATGTATACACGCGCGCGCGCCTGAACACCATAACTAATAAAGAAAATTCCCTTAAATACCAAACTCGGTATTTAAATTCAGCGTCTTCTAAGGATGCGAACAAAGATTTTCAAGAAAAATCCCTTACCCCATACAACCTTTTATACGAAAGATTTTTCAAAATTTTCAATTTATTCAAAAAGCTCTAATGATATGTTTTACTTTCTCTACACGTACATAGTGTATAGAGAAGGTGTTGTACTGCACCAAAAAATCGATACCGAGATTTCACCGGAAATAATGTTTTGAAAAATGTCCGTGTGAGTGTGTGTCTTTTGGTAAGCTTTTAATGCCTGATTTAACTACTAATGGCACCACAGGCGATTTGTGTGTGTGTGTATGTGTGTCTGTGGGTAGCATAGCTCAAAAACGAAAAGTCCGTTAAATACCAAACTTGATATTTAGTTTCAGTATGTCCCAAGGATTATGTTCAAGAAAATTCTCCACCCCAACTACCCCTTAAATGGAAATTTTTTTTGAAAATTTTGATTTTCTCAAAAGTGGTGCTGACGATATTGATTAACATATCGTATATTAAAGATATTTATATGATAAATAAAATGTATATCTTTAGGCCTCTTTATTCTGGATTGTCTTTTCAAAACTGGTAAAGCATAGGAAGTAGACAACACCGTACTACACAAAAAATCTGATGTGTTCCATTCACATGACTTTCTCTATATCAGTGCAACAAATTATTCTATTTACTTCATCTAAAGGAGCAAAAATTAGCAGAAATAGTCTTATTACTTACTTCCTTATTAGTAGAAGCGAAATAAGGGGGTACCATAGGTTAAAGTGATAGTCAAAAGCTGGTTGCTCTGCGATGAAGTTCCTATGTTTGTATGGACACGAGTTCACAAAGTCCTGTATGTGAAAAGTATAAGTTTTTAAAGCTGAAACCAAAAACAAGAAATATCTAAAAAAAACAACCAACTCCACGAAAAAAATGTATATAACATAAATTGAGTATTTTAAGGTGCTCTATATTTGTTGTATGGTAAGTTTTTGTCCATCTCTTACGGTTTATCAGTTATGCAAAATTCCGTAAAATTGACCCAGAATAAAGTAGTCTTCGGAGGCTTTTCCCAGAAAATTCAAAATATACATTTTATTTGTTGGGCAAATATCTTTAATATACGATATTTTAATCAAAATCGTAAGAGCCATTTTTTAGAAAATCAAAATTTTCGAAAAAAAATTCCATGTAAAGGGTAGTTTGGGGTGAGGAGATTTTTCTCAAAATCTTCGTGTCGCATCCCTGGAAGATGTTAAACTTAAATATCAAGTTTGGTATTTTACCGACTTTTCGTTTTTGAGTTATCGTGTTCGCAGACACACGGATACACGGGCACACTGATACACTGACACCCGGACACACGGACACACACGGACCTTTTTCTAAAAATACTTTTTTTTTATACAGAGGATCCTAAAACATATATTTCCTGTGAAATATCGGTATCGAATTTTTTGGTGGAATGCAATACCTTCTCTATACCCTATGTACATAGCACATATAGAGAAAGTAAAAATGCAGATATCGTTAAAACACACAATTTATTTCATATACATTTTTTTTGTAGAGTTAACCGTTGCTGAAATATACCTTGTTATTAGATTCAGTTTTAAACTGTTTTAAATTTTCTTAAACGGAAGTTATCTTTCACTTCATATGTTTTTTGTTTACCTCTGGTATGCAAAGATAACCGAATTTCAATTGTCTTACATAGCGACCTTCTTTTATTAAATTTTATTATTGCTTTAGTTAGGTGTATTTTATTATATCCCTTCTAATAACAAGGAAGGAAAGAATAAGACTATTTCTGCTAATGCTTACTTAGATTAGATGATGCAGCTCAAAGAATAATCCTTTCTAAGAGTGATTTGTTTGCAGAACAGGCAAGAGGGGCATGTGAATGGAAAACATCGGAATTTTTACTTTCTCCACACTTACTAATATACATAGTATATGGAGAAGGTATTGCATTCCACCCAAAAATTCGATATCGAGATTTCATCGGACATACATGTTTTCGGGTCCCCTGTATAAAAAAAAAGCGTTTTCAGAAAAAGGCCCGTGTGTGTCCTGTGAACACGATAATGTAGAGAAAGTCATGCGAATGCAACACATCAGATTTTTACTTCCTCTATACGCACTATGTACATAGTGAATAGAGAATGTATTGCACTACACCAAAAAATTCGATACCGAGATTTCACCGGAAATATATGTTTTAGGATCCCCAATATCCAAAAAAAGAATTTTCACAAAAAGGTCCGTGTGTGTGTGTGTGTCCGTGGGTCCGTGTGTCCGTGTGTCAGTGTGTCCGTGTGTCCGTGTGTCTGCGAACTGGATAACTCAAAAACGAAAAGTTGGTGAAATACCAAACCTGGGATGCGACACGAAGATTTTGAGAAAAATCCCCCCACCCCCAACTACCCTTTACATAGAACTTTTTTCAAAAATTTTGATTTTCTCAAAAATGGCTCTAACGATTTTGATTAAAATTTCGTATATTAAAGATATTTACCTGAAAAATAAAATGTATATCTTGAATTTTCTGGGAATAGCCTCTGAAAAGTAGTTTATTCTGGATGAATTTTACTAAATTTTGAATAACTGCTAAACTGTAAGAGATGGACAAAAGCTTACTATACAAAAAATGTAGCACACGTTAAATCATACAATTTATGTTATATACATTTTTTTCGTGGAGTTGGTCGTTTTTGAGACATTCCTTATTTTTGGTTTCTATGAAAAACATACTTTTCTCATACAGGAACTTGTCAACTCCTATCCATATAAACAAAGGAACTTCATTGACATAGCAGCCAGCTTTTGCCTATCACTTTAACCTATGATAGTCCCTTATTTCGCTTCTACTTACAAGGAAGCAAGTAATAAAACTATTTCTGCTATTTTTTTCTGATTAGCGTAAAGTAAATAGAAGTATAAGCTTTTTAAGAATAATTTGTTGCAGGGATATAGAGAAAGTCATGTGAATGGTACACATCAGATTTTTTACTATGCCTGATTAAAGCATAAAATACGATATTTACACGGCTTGCCCATAGAATTTCAGTTTCTGTTAAATATCGGTATGGACTTATGAGTATATAATATAATTTATAATATAATACTTCCGCTACCTTAGGTATTTAAACGGGGTAGAAAGGAAGAGCTGCACTTTCAATTTTAGGAAGAGTTTTCCTTGGCTGGAATTTTGTTCCGAGTACCGCAATCATTAACCGAACTGGGTTTAAAGACCTTCCTGCAGATTCCATTTTACTCCAAGCCCGGGAACAAAAAATGCCGAGCATCCCGTAGGAATCCAGACCATGAAATATGTCGTGGGGGCTGCGGGGGGGGGGTTATACCACAGAGCAGCTGGGCTCTGTTTCCATAGCTACGCGATCGCCTTTCATATTCTTCCACCTCCAATACCGGGCAGGTTATTTTTAAAATTCTTTCTCTTTGATTACAAAATATGAATAACTTATTTTGTATACGCACAGTTTTGCTCTCATTATAAGATAAGACTCTTATCTCTCGTTTTCTTTTGCATCTTCCTCTCTAATTAATTACAAACCCTCAGCAAAACTACACCTTCTTGGCGTAAATAAAGTGTACCCATTAATATTACGTTGTTGGTGTTGAAAAGTATCTATTTCCTCACTGGCAACACTGCAGAAACAGCCACTTTACTCATCAGTAGCTTTTTCCACACTACTAATAGTTATTTCACATTATACAATGATAATAATATTAAAACAAAAAAGAATCTGATGTTTTCTGTTCACATGAATTTCTTCGCATGACCTTTTCTGCAATAAATTATTCCTATAAAAATCTATTCATCTTTCTACATGCTAATCGAGATAAACGTTAACAAAAATGGTCTTATTACTTGCTTCCTTATAAGTTGAAAAGCAAATAAGGTTTTTTTTTTTTTTTTTTTTTTTGATAGTGTAAAACCGCAGGCGATGACACTGATGATTCATAGAATGAAGATGGAGCGCCGGTGGAATGCGATGACGGGAGAAACCGGAGAACCCGGAGAGAACTCTCCCCTGCGCCGCTTTTTCCACATTGATCTCACATGCGATCGCTTGGGATTGAAATCTAGGTTGAAATAACGGAATACACTAGGCTAAAGTGATAGTCAAATATTTTAATAGCCAATTACTGTGTGATGCAATTGAAATTCCCTTCTCTTTGCATAACAAGGTTTAAAGAAAGTGAATAACGCCTTCCCACCTGAGAAAAATCTAAGCATTAGAAATTTTAAAACCAACAACAGGGAATATCTTATAAATAGCTCTGTATATGGGCATTTTGGGTGTTTTAAAGAGTTGTTATTTGTATAGTAAGTTTTTGTGTATCTCTTACGGTTTACTTGTTATGCAAAATTCATTCAGAATGAAGTGGACTTCAGAGGCTATTCCTAAAAAAGCTAGATATACATTTTATTGGTTATATAAAATGTTTAATATAGGGTATTTTAATCCAAGTCAATAGAGCCATTTTGAGAAATAAAAAGTTTTAAAAAATCTTTCATTTAAAGGCTAATTTAGGTGGTGGGATATGCCTAAAAATCTTCCTGTTGCATCCTTGGAAGATGCACACACACAAACACGGAAGTTTTTCTAAATTATTGTTTTAATGAGGAATGTTCAAAATATGTATTTCTGGTGAAATCTCGGTATCGAATTTTTTGGTAGAATGCAATACCTATCCACCTACTATGTACGTACTAGAGAAAGTAATTTTATACACAAGATTGAAACAGTAAGAGTAGCGTAGGAGTTGAATTTCTTTTAGATTTATGCGTTTATTAGTTGTTTTGAATTGTAAATTTATTTTTGTTTTATTTTAAGGTTATACTTGGCTAGTAGTTGTGGTTAATTAGCTGTAGAGCTGTTGCCTAAAATTGTAGCTGATTTATTTATATTAATTATAAATTATTAATAATTTATTAATATAAATAAATATTAAGCTGGCATATTTTCCCTATTATAATAAATTAAATTCCAAGGTATAGCATCTACCTTTCATTTTCTTACTTTCTCTACACGAACTATGTACATAGTATATAGAGAAGGCACCAAGATTTCAGCGGAAATATATAGTTTGGAACCCTCTTAATCCAAAGAAATAAAAGCATTTTTAGAAAAATGTCCGTGTGTGTCTGTGGGCAGCATAACTCAAAAACGAAAAATCCATTAAACACCATATGTCAGTATCTCCCAAGGATGCGACACGAAGGTTTTCAAGAAAATCCCCCATCCCCAACTACCCTTTACATGGAAAATTTGGTTTTCTTAAAAGTGGCTCTAACGATTTTGATTAAAATGACATATATTAAAGATATTTACTTGAAAAATAAAATGTATATCTTGAATTTTCTCGGAATAGCCTCTGAAGACCACTTTACTCTGGATGAATTTTACGGAACTTTGCCTAACTGCTAAACCGTAAGAGATGGACAAAAACTTACCACACAAAAATGTAGAGCATATCAAAACACACAATTTTAATATATACATTTTCGTGGGGTTGATCGTTTTTAAGATATGCCTTGTTTTTAGTTTCAGATTTGAAAAACTTACTTTTCTCATACAGGAATTTCTCAACTCCTGTCCATACAAACAAAGGAACTTCAGTTACATAGTAACCAGCTTTTGACTAATACTTTAACCTATAGTACTCCCTTATTTCGCTTCTACTTACAAGGAAGCAAGTAATAAGAGTATTTCTGCTATTTTTTTTCCTCCCCTCCCTCCGCGCAGTACATTTGTACCTCATTGAAAACCGTATGTTTCTCTCCCTTAATGAGAACTATGTACTCAGGTTATACCACCATCATAACACAGTTTTCATTTCCTTAGCTTTAAAAGCAGAAACAGCCCGCCTGGGTAGCGTGGTGGTAGCATGTCTGCCTCACGTTTAAAAGGTCGTGAGTTTGAATCTCGCTTAGGCTGAGTTACCCGGGTAAGGTTTTTTTTCGGGGTTTTCCCTTATCCTGAGAAGGCGAATGTCGAGTAACTTTAAGCTCCATGGACCCCGAGATCATTTGAGCATCATATCATCAATTGCATTCATCATCCGATATGACCAAACCAGGTTAAATGACGTTAAGCTACAAAAAACAAAACAAAAAAAACAAAAAAAAACATGGCATTTATAGTCAAGAAAATCTCTCATCCCAAACCATCCTTTCATAGTTTATATTTTTCCAAAAATACTCAGGTTTGGTGAAATACCATTTGTTTACGATATTTTTATGTAAAATAAAATGTATATTTTGAGTTTTTGTGAATAGTTTGGAAGATCAATTTATACTGAAAAAGCTGTAAATAGTTATGTATAAACGGTAAACAATGGATGGATGGAAGGATATATAGTAACGTTAATTAAAATTTACAAAAATTCAATGTTATAAAACTCCTGGACCTTATAGAGAGGATTCTTCTTCAAAATAATTAGAATCTCTTTCCTTAAATTTGTTGAATGTAAATTTCTTAATTTTGTCAGGTAAACTAATTGAATAAATTAATGAATACTATTTCAAAATTGTTTTGTGTTTTTCTATATTTACATGTCCTAAAATAAATATGATTGCTACTTCTTCTGGGATAATTATGCATATTTTCACTGGAATGATAATCGTATGTATTCTTCTTAATATATAGTAAACGATTTAAAATATACAAACAAGGAAGAGTGAAGATTCCAAGTTCATTAAAATGTGGTTTACAACATATTATTCTTACTGCTCTCTTTTGTAAAATATAAACTAGTAATCCGTAAGAAATAGACAAAAACTTATTTCATAAAAAATATAGAGCCCCATAAAACACACAATTTATGCCATATACATTTTTTCCTGGACTAGATCGTTTACGCGTTATTCCTTATTATCAGTTTAGTTTTAAGATACTTAAAACTAATCTCATGCAGGAACTTAGCAACTCTGGTCACGCAAAGAAAAGAATTTCAATCCCTTGCAACCACATTTTAAAACATTTGACTATCGCTTTAGCCTAGTGTAGTCCCTTATTTCCCTTGTACTTACAAGAAAGCAAGAAATAAGACCGTTTTTGTTAAAGCTTACTTCGATTAGCATTAAATGGATAGAAGCATAAGTTTATCAACAATAATTTGTTCCGGAGATGTAGAGAAAGTCATGTGACTGTAACACATAAGATTATTTTTTAATTTACGTTGTGATAATATCCAATCCAGAATTTACGTGGAGATTGTAGCCAAACACAAAGGAATTCTGGCAAGTTTGTCATATACAGTTTTTACTTTCTGTAGCACTATGTACATTGTACATAGAGGATAGAAAAGGTATTGTATTCCACCCAAAATTTGTGTATTGAGATTTCACCAGAAATACACGTTTTGACTCTCTTTGAATCCAAAAAAAAATTATAAACAGGTTTTGTTTGTGTGAAGGGGGGGGGCAGCATAGCTCAAAAACGAAAAGCCAGTTAAATACCAAACTTGGTATACTACCAAGGTTCAACAAGAAGATTTTCAATACCCATTACAAATGCCTTTCCGTTTTAAGCCACTTAAATTTTTCTCAAACGGAAAGACATATTTGTTTCTTCTCTCTTTTGTTTATTCCTACCAAGCAAAGAGAGACGGATTTCAATTGTTTCACTTAGAGGCCGGGTTTTAAAATGTTTGACTATTGGTTTAGTCTAGTGTATTTTCTTATTTCCATTCTACTTACAACGAAGCAAGCAATAAGACTAATTCTGATAATGTTTTGCTTGATTAGGAAGATGTAGATAAAATAATAACCTTTTGTAAGAAATTTTTGTTTTGGAACAGCTAGAGAAAGTCATGTGAGTGAAATACATCAGACATTTTAGCCTGTCTACACGTACTATGTACAAAGTGTATGGAGAAAGTATTGTAATGCACCTAAAAATTAGATACTGAGATACATCTTTTCGGTTCCCTAAGTCCAAAAAAAAAAAACATTTTTAGAAAAAGCTCCATGTGATTGTGTGTGTAATAAGACTAATTTTGATAATATTTGTCTTGATTAGCAAGATAAAGGAATAATGTTTTTACAAAAAGTTTGTTTCTGACGGCTAGAGAACGTCATCTGAGTGGAGTGTATCAGATGTTTTAACGTTTCTTACGATAGTCTATCTCTGTAAGAAATACCGTTTAAGCAAATCTGTTTTTTTTTTCTTTAGTTTAACGTCCTTTAAGCTGGTTGGTCATATTGGACGATGAATGAAATTGGTGAAATGATACTCAAATGTTCTCGGGCTCCATGGAGCTTAAAGTTATTCGACATTCGTCTTCTCAGAATGAGGGAAAACCCCTCAAGCTTATATTAACTTCATTCTAATCCAGAAAAAAATCTGATGTGTTCCATTCACATGACTTTCTCTACATCTCTGTAACAAATTATTCCATTTACTTCATCTAATGGAGCAAAAATTAGCAGAAATGGTCTTATTACTTGCTTCCTTGTTAGTAGAAGCGAAATAAGGGGGGTACCATAGGTTAAAGTGATAGTCAAAAGCTGGTTGCTCTGCGACTGAAGTTCCTTTGTTTGTATGGACACAGGTCGTAAAGTCCTGTATGAGAAAAGTATAAGTTTTTATAGCTGAAACCAAAAACAAGGAATATCTCAAAAGCAATCAACTCCACGAAAAAATGCATGTAACATAACTTATGTGTTTTAAGGTGCTCTGCATTTGTTGTGTGGTAAGTTTTTGTCCATCTCTTACGGTTTAGCAGTTATGCAAAAATCCGTAAAATTTACCCAGAATAAAGTAGTCTTCAGAGGCTATTCCCAGAAAATTCAAAATATAAATTTTATTTGTCAGGTAAATATCTTTAATATACGATATTTTAATCAAAATCATTAGAGCCATTTTTTAGAAAATCAAAATTTTCGAAAAAGTTCCATGTTAAGGGTAGTTGGGGATGGAGGATTTTTCTCAAAATCTTCATGTCGCATTCCTGGAAGATACTAAACTTAAATACCAACTTTGGTATTTTACCGACTTTTCGTTTTTGAGTTATCGTGTTCACAGACACACGGACACACTGACACACGGAGCTTTTTCTGAAATACTTTTTTTTTTGATACAGGGGACCCTGAAACATATATTTCCGGTGAAATCTCGGTATCGAATTTTTTGGTGGAGTGCAATACCTTCTCTATACACTATGTACAATAGCACGTATAGAGAAAGTAAAAATTAGCAGAAATGGTCTTATTACTTGCTTCCTTGTAAGTAGAAGCGAAATATGAGAGTACCATAGGTTAAAATGAAAGCTAAAAGCTGGTTGCTATATGACTGAAGTTCCTTTGTTTGTATGGACAGGAGTTGACAAATTCCTGTATGAGAAAAGTGTGTTTTTATAGCTGTAATCAACAACAAAGAATATCTCAAAAACGATCAACTCCACGAAAAAAATGTATATAACATAAATTGTGTGCTTTATCGTGATCTACCTTTGTTTAGTAAGTTTTTAGTCTATTTCTTATGGTTTACCAGTTATGCAACATTCAATAAAATTCCTCCAGAATAAAGAATTCTTCAGAGGATATCCCCAGAAAATTAAAGATATACATTTTTTTTTTTGCATGAAAATGTCTTAAAAATAAGAGATTTTAATCAAAATCGTTAGAGTCATTTTTGAGAAAATCAAAACTTTCAAATTTTTTCCATGTAAAAGGTAGTTTGGGGTGGGGGGGATTTTCTAGAAAGCCTTCGTGTCGCATCCTTGGAAGATATCACACTTAAATACCAAGTTTGATCTTTAAGATCTTTTCGTTTTTGAGCTATGCTGTCCACAGACACACAGACGGACGTTTATCCTAAAATGCATTTTTAGCATTCAGGAGGACCTAAAACATTTATTTCCGATAACATCTCGGTATCGAATTTTTGGCTGCATTACAATACCTTCTCTAGCCCCCCTGGGTAGTCTGGTGGTAGCGTGTTTGCCTCACATTCAAAAAGGTCGTGAGTTCGAATCTCGCTTAAGGTGACTTACCCAGATAAATTTTTTTCGGGGTTTTCCCTTATCCTGAGAAGACGAATGTTGAGTAACTTTAACCTAAATGGACTCTAAGATTATTTGAGCATCATTTCAGCAATTTGATATTCATCGTCCGATATGACCAACCAGGTTGAAGGGCGTTAAACTAAAAAGAAAAAAAAAAAAAAACACTTCTCTATACACTATGTACATATTACGTGTAAAGAAAGCAAAAACCTTACCGGTAACTCACCGTAAGGGAGGTTCGAACTCGTGACCTGTTGAATGTCACACACCCAGAACTGTTGTTCTTATTTGGTATGTAGATTTGATAAATGGTGTTTTATGAATAAACCATGATCCCGTTGGTGTCCTCGCAATCTCTACCCAGAGACCCCCCCCCCCACACACAGATGATGTTGAGGTAAATATTATGCAATGTTTTGTAATAATTAAGGGCAGAGTGCGCTGTGCGCGGCCACACTGGTTTATTAATAATGAAGCGTAATTAGTGCAAGATAACACAAGCGTGAATAATTTGTTTAGGTCATCGTTGTGTTTGTGTACCAGTAAATACTGAGTTGCATTGTCTTAACGCGAGCGAGCCCAAACTGCCAACTGATTTTCATGTAAGTCGATACTTCTGACCACGTTACCATAGTTTTAGAAGCAACCACATATGAAATACACACATATCGTTACATATAAGGGCATTCGTTTTGAGGCGCAAATAATTCGATAGCTGAGTTCAATGTTTGGAATGTACTAGGTACGAGGGTCGTTTTTTTTTTCAACCTCCGATAGGATATAAATAAAAGACAAGTTCATAGAAAACAATTATTTTATTACTAAAAGTTTTGTACACTTATGGTTACTTTTCAACACAATCACCAAAAAGATTGAGACATTTATCGTACCTGTGCATAAACTTTGCAATACCCACCTCAAAAATGTTGCCGCCAATGATTTCAAATGAGCATTGACGTTGTTTTGAAGATATTTTTTGGTTTGAAAGTGCTGCCCTTCTAGTCACGTCTTCAGTTCAAGGAAAAGGTGAAAGTCCCTGGGTGCCAGGTCAGGACTGTACGGCGGATGAAGATCTTCAAAACAACGTCAATGCTCATTTGAAATCATTGACGGCAACATTTTTTTTGCAAAGCTTAAAATAAAATATTAAATAATAAAATAATTGTTTTCTTCGAACTTGTCCTTTATTTATAGCCTATCGGAGGTTGAAAAAAAAAAAAAAAAAAAGACCCTCGTACATAGTATATAGAGCAGGTACTTATTGTATTGCACCCAAAAATTAAATACCAAGATTTCAGCGAAAATATATGTTTTGAGACCCCCTGAATCCAAAAAAGCGATAATTAAGTCCTTTAAAAGCCACCCGCTATGTGAAACAATTGAAATGTCATGCCGTTTACTTTATAGTAAACAAACAAGAAATGAGAAGAAAGGTCTTCCCGTTTGAGAAAAGTTTAAGTGGCTTAAAACTAAAACCAATAATCTAAAATACCTTTAACTCTCCAAAAATATGTATATAACATAAATAGGTGTTTTAATGAGATGTACATATTTTGTATAGTAAGTTTTAGTCTATCTCTTGTAGTTTACCAGTTATATAAAAGTCATCCAGAATAAAGAGGTCTTCAGAGGCTATTCCCAGAAAAATCAAGATATACATTTCGTTTGTAATGAAAATGTCTTAAAGATAAGGTATTTTAATCAATATCGTTAGAGCCTATTTTGAAAAAAAGAAAATTGTCAATGGCACATCGGGAAGGCCGCGAAATAAGTAAACATTTCGTTTGTTACTCTCCAGAATTTCTGGTTATTACTATTATTCCTGGATAATTTATCTTGTTTGACGTGGTTTACCATTAACTTTAGAGTTTTCTTTTAAGTTTAGTGTCATATGTAAATAATATTGTGGTTTATACTCGGTTTTCAAGTTGCCTAACCTAAAAATGTGATGTGTTCCATTCCCATGACTTTCTCTATATCAAATGCAACAAATAATTGTTAAAAAGTTTATGCCTCTATTACCTTCATGCTAATTGAAAAAAAAAAATTAGCAGAGGCAGTCTTATTACTTGCTTCCTTGTAAGTAGAAGCGAAATAAGGGAGTACCATAGGTTAAAGGGAAAGCCAAAAGCTGGTTGCTATGTCATTAAAGTTCCTTTGTTTGTGTGGACAGGAATTGACAAATTCCTGTATGAGAAAAGTATAAGTTTTTTAAAGGTGAAACAAAAACAAGGAATATCTCAAAAATGATCAACTCCACGAAAAAAATGTACATAACATAAATTGTGTGTTTTAACGTGCTGTACATTTTTGTGTGGTAAGTTTTTATCTACCTCTTACGGTTTAGCAGTTATACAAAATAAGGTGGTCTTCAGAGAATATTTTCAAAAAATTCAAGATATACATTTTATTTATCAGCTAAGTATCTTTAATATACGATATTTTAATCAAAATCGTTAGGTCCATTTTTGAGAAAATCAAAATTTTCGAAAAAAAGTTCCTTGTAAAGGGTAGTTTCAGGTGGGAGATTTTTCTCAAAATCTTCATGTCGCATCACTGGAAGATACTAAACTTAAATACTAAGTTTGGTATTTTACCGACTTTTCGTTTTTGAGTTATCGTATTCACAGACACACGGACACACACACACACACACACACACACACACACACACACATGCGGACCTTTTTCTGTAAAACCTTTTTTTGGTTACAGTGGACCCTAAAATATATATTTCCGGTGGAATCTCGGTATGGATTTTTGGGTGGATTGCAATACCTTCTCTATACATTATGTGCATAGTACGTGTAGAGAAAGTAAAAATGCATTCCACCACCCAACGTGCTCAACCAACTACCAGTACAAGTGAGTCATCAATTGCTTATGCTCAAGCATCTCAGAGTATGCTGTTCCCTAAAAAGGAAGACGCCATTGAAATTGATTCAGCCAATTATTGTGCCACCATTGAATTTGTATAATAGTAAGCTACTAAAGTTAATCCATCTCATATAAAATTTGCTTCAAAAATCTCAAACAAAAGACTGTTGTGTTTATCTTAGCAACAACGAAATCATAAAGGAGCTGACAACAAAGTCAAGGCAATTGCAGCAGGAGGTCAGGAGTTTCCAATTAGACCACTATTGTCCCGTAATAAAAGGATAATTCTCTCTAACGTGTGCTCTAGCATTCCATATTATGTACTAGAGAATCAGCTGTTGCCTTTCGGAATACAAACCCTTGCACCAGTGTCTTTCTTGCGAGAGGGCTTCTTCGACTGTCTCACATATTGAGTTTTCGCCAGCAAACTTTCATTGCACCGGAAGAAAATCTGATGTGTTACACTCACATTACTTTCTCTAGCTGTTCTACAAACTTCTTACATAAGATAATTCTTCTTTCTGCACCTTGCTAATCAAGGTACTCATTAGCACAATGTTCTTATTACTTAGTTCCGTATAAGTAGGAAGAAAATAGGGGAATACACTAGGCTAAACCGATAGTCAAATGTTTTAAAAGCTGTCGTTATGCGATTGTCATTACAAATCGCTTCTTTTCTTGGCCAGGAGTAGAACAAAAGAAAAACGGACACTCCCGTCTGAGAAAAGTATAAGTACTTCACAGCTGAAACTAATAACAATGAGTACCTCGAAAACGGTAAGCTCCACGAGAGAAATGTTTATAACATAACTTGTGTATTTTAAAAAAACCTACATTTTTTATATAGTAAGTTCTTATCTATCTCTTACGGTTTACATGTTATGCCAAATTAAGCAAAATTCATTCAAAATAAACAGGTTTTCAGAAGCTATTCCCAGAAAATTCAAGATATCCATTTTATTTGTCAGGTAAATATCTTTAATATACGACATTTTAACCAAAATCGTTAGAGTCATTTTTAAGAAAATCAAAATTTTCGAAAATTGTTCCATGTAAAGGGTAGTTTGGGGTGGGGGGATTTTTCTCAAAATCTTCCTGTCGCATCCCTGGAAGATACTAAACAAATACAAAGTTTGGTATTTTAGCTACTATTCGTTTTTGAGTTATCGTGTTCACAGACACACGCAGACACGGACCTTTTTCTGAAAATGCTTTTTATGGATAAAGGGGGACCTAAAACATGTATTTCCGTTGAAATCTCGGTGTCGAATTTTTGGGTGGAATACAATACTTCTCTATCCCTATGTACATTGTACATACGGGGCTAGAGAAGGTAATAAAAAGAAGCTCCCTGAATCATTGCTGTAATTTAACCATTGAAGAAGCCTGTCCATCCCAAAGGTTGGTTGAATAGATCTTCATTACATTTAAGTTGAGATTTAACACTTTCATCAGAGGTGATTTTAGCTGAGACCCGTTTAGAAAAAACAAAAAAAGGGGATGGGAGTGATTATTACTTGAATCTATTGGCAAAGACTTTAGGAAACAGCGTGCTAATAGCTAAGGGATCATTGTATTTGGCACTATTATCATCCTCTAGACTCCTAGGGAAAGTTTAATCTCTATTAGCCTAAGTCTAAAGACCATTTCATGAGCCTTTTCAATGTCCAAGGTAACTGCAACGTATGGGTTTCAATGCCAGGGCATCACGTATTTCAATGTCTATATTGACTAAGTGATCATATGTGGAACGATACCGACGGAAACCACTTTGATAGGGTGATATCATAAATCCATCTGAGGCGACTGGAGACTATTTTCTCCAAGAGTTTGCACAAAGTACAAGTTGAAGAAATTGGGCGATCATTGGCAGCTTTGGAGTAATCTTTGTTAGGCTTGGGAATGGGAACAACTATGGCTTCCCTCGATTGGTCAGGAAATGTGTGAGTCTCCCATATAAAATTGAACAAGTGGAAAAAGTTTTACGCCTACTAATTGATTTTTTCTAAGTCCAAAGAGTTGAGATGGGAGTTTCACTGGTAATGGAGAAGTGCAGTCATTAAAGTCATGTTCATTGTAGACTTATGAACATAACGTGTTTTTGCTCTAGCTTTTTATATGCAATGCCATATTCTGTAGATCTAATTTTCTTAAAGTTCCTAAAGGCTTTCTTCTTAGCTTTTATAACAGACGTGCACTCATCATTCCACCATCGAAGTGGCCCTATGTACACTGTTGCAGAACTTTTTGGAATGGCACATTAGATTGGTAAACTGTTGAACAATGTCTGTAACATTATTCATTTCCAAGGATGTTGGATATAAATATCCTCTGACATTTTTATTAGCTTCCAATATAAACAGCAAGTCCATATAGTAAAAGACTGCCCCTCTGTGGATAATCAGGATTCAAACCCACCAAGCATAGAGCAAACATTCCATTCAGCCACCCACGACTAATGCAGTAGGTGCTACTGATAATTCAATAATACAGAACAGCATTACGCCCCAGTCTCCCACCTCAAACACAGTTGATACAAGTGAGCCTGCAACAATGCAAATCAAGACTCCGTCCAGCCAACTGCGATTAATACAGAGGGCACTGACAGTATTTCTAAGCTCACTTTACCTTCTATTTCACCTAATCTTTCAAACTTCTCAATACTTCAGTCTCCAGTTACATCATTGTCAGCCACTGTGTGTGCCGACAGTAAAATGGAAACCGAAAAACATAGCAACCTCACTGTAAAAATGAAGAGACCATTGTCATTCACCAACTCTGATATGGCCTCTTCTATTCCCTTATCTGAAAGTGAGAAAGAAACCACGAGTTTAGATTTTTCTGATTCAGAAATCGTCACTGAAGCATCAGGAAAACTAAAGAAAAAGTCAAATAAACAATCAAAGAAAAAAAAAAAAAAAAGAACCAGATCAGATAGTTTAGATCAAAGCGTGTGGGATAATACCAATATAATGATTGAATCTCAGGACGCAGAATTTCCCTTTTCAATAAACCAACTTTTGAACTTTTTCGCAGATCTAGAGGTGTCAAAAATGTCCTTGACATTGCTACCAGCCTTAGTAACCATGTTGAGACGCATCCAGCCAACTTTACCAAGCAAAGGTTCTAAAAGCCAATGTTCACGATTAATTAAAATGCTAGATGCTTCAATTATACAATCATAATGGATCTGATTCAATGAAATTGTAATGAATTTTATGCAAGAAGAGCCTATTTAAAACTACTTATCAATGATTTCAGACCAAAGGTACTGTCTTCAGGAAACCAACTTTAAAAAACAACATTGCGCTAAATTGCGTGGCTATACAACATCCTTTTCTAACAGACAATATGAAAAAATTGCGAGTGGCGGGGTGGCAAATTTTGTGCAGTCAGAACATTTTCTAAAAACCATTACTATTCAAACCACATTTGAAGCCACAGCAGTTAGAGTCAAATTAAATTTCACTGTTACCATTTGCAATATATACATTACTAATAGCCACGATTTAAATATTAATGAACTGGACAGTCTTCTTGTGCCGTTCTTACTCTTAGAAGACTTTAATAGTCATTATATTTTATGGGGATCTTTGAAAACAGGTGGAAGAGGACAATTTATTGAACAATGGCATGATGACCTCGTTCTCTTAAATACAGGTTTAGCCACGCACTTTAATATGAGCAACGCTTCGGAAAGTGCAATAGATTTGAGTTTTTCATCCAATGGCTTTTCGGGAAAAATATCTTGGTCTCGTAACCAATACCTATAGGACATACAGTTTTCGGATAGTCCCTCACTTCAGGAACATAAAACTCACGAAAAATGTCTCATTCATAAAGAAAACGGGCCATTATGAAAATATTGATAATTTAATTAAACCAACATCCTTGCAAATGACTGATATTACAGACATTGTTCAACAGTTCAACAATCTAATTACATCAGCAGCTGAATGTGCCATTCCAAAAAGTTCTGCAACGGTGTACATACGGCCACTTCCGTGGTGGAATGATGAGTGCGCGTCTGTTATAAAAGCTAAGAAGAAAGCCTTTAGGAACTTTAAGAAAAATAGATCTACAGAATATGGTATTCCATATAAAAAAGCTAGGGCAAAAGGACGTTATGTCCTTAAGTCTACAATGACCAATGAATTCACCTCCTCCATCACTAGTGAAACTACCGTCTCAACTCTTTGGACTAAGATAAAATCAATTAGTGGGCGTAACACTTTTCCTTCCCTAGGAGGAGTCTAGAGGACGATAATGGTGCCAAATATAATGATCCCTTAGCTATTAGCACGCTGTGTGCTTATGTATTTGCCAATAATTCAGTAACAATAACCTCTGATGAAATTGTTAAATCTCAACTTCAGTGTAACGAAGATCAGTCCAACAACCATTTGAGATGGTAGAGCTTCTTCAGTGGTTAAATAACAGCAAAACTTCTGCTCCAGGACCAGATGACTTCCATAACAGCGTCCTTAAAAATCTTCCACAAAAAGGAATTGACTATCTTTTCCAGTTGTTCAATTTTATATGGTAGACTCAAACATTTCCTGACCAATGGAGGGAAGCCATAGTTGTTCCCATTCCCAAACCTAATAAAGACCACTCCAAAGCTACCAATTATCGCCGAATTTCTTTAACTTGTATTTTGAGCAAACTCTTGGAGAAATTTTGGGTGGAATACAATACTTTCTCTATACACTATGTACATATAACGTGTAGAGAAAGTAAATACGCTTCTTTTTGTTTTAAGAGTTGCTGAATATATATATATTTCCAGTGATATCTCCTTTTCGAATTTTGGGTGGAATACAGTGCCTTTTCTACCTACCATGTACAATGCATACACATGCTAGTGAAAGTAAACATTCTTGAAGCTCATGTCACAAGTTATCTAACCCAACAACAAAATCGAATGGACTGCCTCCGTGGTCGAGTGGTCAGCGAGGTCCCGGGTTCGATTCCCGACTGGAGCGGGAATTTTTCTTTAACCAGAATTAATCCGTATCCCCCATTGAGTCTGGAAGTATGTATGTGACAGTGAATATATACATACATTCATACATGCATACATACACACATACCGGGTGGAAGGGAAGTCATTACATTAATTTAAACCAGTGATTGACTCGGTATTTGGAACACATTTTGTATCTTACGTTTTTGTTTCTGAACATTTCCTAGGAAATAATTTAGCTTTTTGTCGAAAACAAGAGACAGGTAAGCTGGCAACGCTGCAGGTTGTGTGGGTGTCACTACATAAACAAACACGCCTCACTGCTGCTATCACACCAGTGTCGGCCAATCTGAATTCCAGTTGCAATCGTTATACCCCACCCTGCGTCGTGTTTGCAACCGACCGACGTGTTTACATCCAGAAGTAAGTTCAGATCCCTGACCAACCTCAACGCAACGTTGCCGAGCTAGTTCACATCTGACAAAGCTGCCTTTAATTCTTTTAAGTGATTAATTATTTCGTTACTCTGTGTGATTTCCCATAGTTCCCACTAATGTTATAAATGCGTTACTTTGCACATGTTAAAAGTAACCAATTATTATCTTCGTATATTTTGGTGGAATTACGCATCCAATCTGGAACAATTTTTTTTAAATCAGCTGATCAAAGAACAAAAAGCCATTATACATTTTTGTTTGTAATGATTCTATGAAGCACATATTAGAAGGAATGTAATGATTTCCCTTTCACCCGGTGTATATACAGGGTGTTAATGAACTACACTGAAATCATTTGCGAGATTGTGCACGTGACTGATCTAAGTAATTTGAGATCGGCGACGCATGGTCCCCGGATAAACATAACACAACTACATAGCGTTAAACGTGTGGGTATCAGGTGCTGATAAGTCGGTGTTAAAGCAAAGCAGGTTGAAAAAATGGCTTAGAATGTCTTTAAAACTGCTGTCCGAGTATAGAAATATCGATTTTTAGCAGCTCGTTACTAGCGTTCTCAAGATTTAATGTCGCAAAAATCTGTAAAATCCCGAACTAATCTCTTGACAGTCCGACACTGAGCATTCTTTAACTACGTTCTTGGGTTATGTAGCCTACTCTGGAGGCGTTTTTTCAATTGCTCTGGTGGCTTAATGCATAACACGGGATAATGATTTCCCAAAGATCACGAGTTCGATTCCTGTCATAGAGTAAATGTTTTTTATTGTTATTTTTTTTCATTCCAGACGAAGTGCCGCGATACGTGAACGAGACCCGAACTCGGAAACTATATTTCACTTGAAAGCCAGTATCATAACCACTA
Source organism: Hymenopus coronatus (assembly GCA_030762935.1). Classification (NCBI taxonomy): domain Eukaryota; kingdom Metazoa; phylum Arthropoda; class Insecta; order Mantodea; family Hymenopodidae; genus Hymenopus; species Hymenopus coronatus. Next base: position 20,760,553 of record CM060888.1, read on the forward strand.
CGCTAGAGAGGTATGCTGTAATAGGTCCCTTCGTTTTTCGTGTTATGCTCTCGAATGGTTAATAAATTAGCCAGTGGCGTCCTGGCACTTCAGAAACTTATAGCCGTTACTTCGACATTTCAATAAACAGACCATAAGTCTCCTATCTCAAATTACTTATTTAAGTAATCTAATATTCTGTGAAAATATTTCGGTATAGTTCATTAACACCCTATATATATATAAGATCGAATGAGCATACTGTGTGCAGAAACACATGCCATCCTCATACAGTTGCAGAAATGCATTATCACACCTACATACATCAATTCAGCGTTCTAAACAGAATATTTCGAACGACAGAGTAAATTAATAAATTACACTTCATAATAGCCTCCACATTATTGCTTTGCTTTCACTGCATGTCACCTCATTAAAATTATTTATTAGAACATACCAGATATATTGCACACGTGTTTACTTTCTCTACTACGTATATTAAGCAGGGAAATTATTGTAAGCAACCCACAAATTACGAGATACATCCACAAAGTAAGTTCCGTTTGGTAATAAAATTAAATTGTGTACAGATACAGAATAATTATTTATTGCTCAAAATTCTACAACTCTTAAACTACTTTTCCACATAACTGCCAACATTTTGCAGGCATTTGTCATAGCGTGGTACAAGTTTTTGTATACCTTCTTCATAGAAGTTTGCCGCCTGTGTCTTCAAAAAGTTGGAAACATTTTCTCTCAGCTCTTCGTCATTGTTAAGGTGTTGACTGCCAAGGAAAGACTTGAGATGTAAGAACAGATGAAAGTCGCTAGGAGCGAGGTCAGGGCTGTACGGAGGATGGTCAAACACGTCCCAGCCATATCCCTGTAGGAGGTTTTGCGTCACATTTGCAGTGTGTGGTCGTGCGTTGTCGTGCACTTCACTACGTCCTTCATTGAACTGTCGGACCCATCTTCTCACCATTGAATCACTCATCGCATTTTGTCCGTAAACTTCGCAAATTTTCCGATAAATTTCAATTGGTTTCACTTTCCTAGCATTCTGAAAACGAATCACAGATCTGATTTCACAAGCGGCGGGATTTTCAATCAACACCGATATTGTAAACAAGCACAGCAAAGCGTATGTGGCTGACAGCGATCTCAAAATGGCGCACGTTTCTTCTCCTTGATACACAGCATCTACCGCGCATGTGCGGAACTGCGATCGCAGCGCTGCAGCGGAGATAAATTGAAACGGAACTTACTTTCTGGACTTACCTCGTATATGTCATGATCACACACGAAGTATATTTTTTGAGGTGCCAGGAATAAAAAAAATCTGATATGTTTCATTCAGTAGACTTTCTCTACATCTCTGTAGCAAATTCCTATTAAAAAATTATTCTACTATCTACTTCATGATAATCGAGATACACAGCAGCAGAAACGGTCTTGTTACTTAGTTCTTTTGTAGAAAAGAAACAAGGGAATACACTAGACTAAACCGACAATCAAATGTTTTAAAATGTGGTAGCTATGGAAATTAAAAACCGTTTCTTTACGTGGCCAGGAGTTGACAGGTTCCCGTATGAGAAAACTGTATTTTAAAACTGAAATTAACAAAGAGGAATATCTCGGAAACGGTTAACTCCCGAAAAAATGTATGTGACATAATTGTGTGTTCTTACGATATCGACATTCTTTCTGTAGTAAGTTTATCTCTGCCTCTTATGGTTTACCAGTTATGCAACATACATCCAGAATAAAGAGGTCTTCAGAGGCTATTCCGAGAAAATACAAGATATACATTTTATTTGTCATGTAAATATCTTTAATATACGATATTTTAATCAAATCATTTTTGTATAAATCTATATTTTCGAAAATTTTTCCATGTAAAGGATAGTTGGGGGTGGGGGATTTTCGTGAAAATCTTCGTATATCCTTGGAAGATACTGAACTAAAATACCAAGTTCGGTATTTAAGGGACTTTTTGTTTTTGAGCTATGCTGCCCACAGACACACACTGTCATTTTTCTAAAAATGTTTTTTGGGATTCAGAGGGTCTCAAAACATATATTACCGGTGAAATCTCGGTATCGAGCTTTTCGGTGCAATGCAATACTTTCTCTATTCACTATGTACATATTACTTGTAGAGAAAGTAAAAACAAAAATAATAAACGAATTTACAGAAGAAGGTCCGTGTGTGAATTTGTGTGTTTGTAAAATGTATATCTGATGTGCTACAATCACATGAGTTTCTCTAGCTGTTCCACATATAAACTGTCGCCCTCCGAAGTGTGATGGCTACCATCTAACTTCATACACCCATGGTAGTGGGTTCAAACCCGGTGGAGTACGATGGATTTTTTCGGGCGTAAAAGTCATTAGCATGGCTTCCTTCGGAAGGGAAGTAAAGCCGTTGTCATAGATTTACGGCACGTAAAAGAACCTCAATCCTGATAGAGAGGCCTCTGAGCAAAATTAGACGGTCTTTCACGACTAGCATAGAATGGGACGCTGAGAACCGCAGTAGTTAAAGAGCGTCCATAAATAAAACTCCATAAATAAAACACTATTCTACATTATGCTAATCGAGATAAATATTAACAAGAACGCCTTTTTACTTACTTCATTGTAAGCAAAAGGAAACTAAGGAAATAGAACAGGCTAAAGCGACAATCAGATCTTTCACAAACTACTCGCTGTGTGAAACAATAGAAGTTCAGTCCGTTTGCATGGTCAGCAGTGAAAAATGGAGACGAATTGAAAGGTGGCTTCCGGTTTGTGAAGAGTTAGCGTAGTTTAAAATTGAAACGAACAACAAGAAAAACGTTTCGTTTCGTAATCGGCGAATCCTCCCCGCAATGTAGGAGAGATACCTCCTAGGAATTACAAGCCAATGTCTAGGGGTCAGAAGCCTGTCAGGGAGCCAATGGCACGAAACCACACAATAGAAAACCTGTTACGAGGGGTCGGCCCGTAGCCAGGCATGAACATGAGGAGGATGAAGTGAATTGTAAGCAAAATTGATGATAGGAAAGGTGGTGATGGAGCAATTGGTGGGATGAGTAGTGGGGAAAACCGAAAGACCCGCCCAGATCCCACAACGGGCGCTTCGGATCGAAAACAAGACGTACATGACTCAAATTATGTGCTGTAATGAGATCTACGTTTCTAGTGCAGTAAGTTTATCACTTATGCAAAACTCAGAAAAATACATCCAGAATAAAGAGATTATCGTAGGCAATTCCCAGAAAATTCAAGATAAGGTACATTTTATTTGTGATGTAAATATCCTTAATATATGGTATTTTAATCAAAATCGTTTTTAGTATTTTTGAGAATAAGAACATTTTCTAAAATGTTAGAGTTTAGAGTTGGGAGATTTTTTGAAAGTCTTGGAAGATACTAAACATAAATACCAAGTTTGGTATTTAAAGGTCTTTAAGTTTTAGAGTTATGCTGTCTGCAGATAGACACATTGATACTCTTAAGACTTTTTTATAAATCTTTTTTCGGACTCAAAAGATATAGATATTTCCAATGAAATCTAGACATCGAATTTTTGGGCGGAATACAAGACGTCCTCTAGCTACTATGTACATTGTATGCACATACGTACCAGAGAAAGTAAAATTAAAAATAAGTTATATACCAAACCTAATATTAAGTTCAGCATCTTCCAAGGATGCTACACGAAAATGTTCAAGAAAACCCTCCATTCCCAAACTAACCTCTAATGGAATATATTTTAAAGTTATTATTTTTGAAAATGGCTCTAATGGTTTTGATTAAATTAGCGTATGTTCAAACATTTTCATGGTATTTTATCGAGGTATAAAAAATTTAATAAGTAAAAGAAAACTTAAAAATAAGTGCGATTTTTATGTCTTCAGTTTTCACTTTCTGTATCATGCACCGTAGGTTTTACATTCCATCCAAAAATTAAATACGGAGATTTCATTGGAAATATGAGGAGGTCACCCCGGTGTGTATGTGACAGAGAGAGAACAGCATAACTTAAAAATTAAAAGTCCGTTAAATACCAAACTTAACATGAAATTCAATACATTTTCAAAAACAAAAAAAAAATCCTTTTAAATGAAAAACATTTTGGAATATTTTGATTTGCTCAAAGATAGTTATAATGATTTTGATTAAAATACAGTACATACAAGATATTTACGTGACAAAATATATATTTAAAATTTTCTGGGAATAACCTCTGAAGACTTTTCATTCTTGATGACTTTTATATAACTGGTAAACCTTAAAGAGATAGATAAAAACTCACCACACAAAAATACAGATATTGTTAATATACACAATTTGTGTCATTTAGCTATAGTTCGGAGATTTCCTTGTTTTTGGTAGTTTAAAAATATTTAAAACGTTTCTCAAACAGGACTTTGCCATTCGTTTTCCTTTGGTTTTACTCCTGGCCTTGCAAAGAGAACCGCACTTCAATCGCACAGCGACCAGCTTTTTAAAAGATTTGACTATCACTTTAGCATTGTGTATTTCGTTATTTTATTTCTACTTACAAGAAGCACAGTAATGAGACCATGTTTATCTTCATAAGCATGAAACTGAATAAAGAACAATCTTTTGCAAAAATAGTTTGTTGCAGCATAGAAAGAGGAAATCATATAAATGGAACACATCAGATTTTTTACTTTCTGTACACGTACTATGTAGAGAAGGTATTGTAATGCACCCAAAAATTCGATACCAAAGTTTCACCGGAAATACATGTTTTGGGTTCCCCTGAATACAAAAAAAATCCGTTTTAGAAAAATGTCCGTCTGTGTGTCTGTGTGTGTATATATGTGTGTCTGTGTGTGAGCCTGTGGACAGCATAGCTCAAAAACGAAAAGATGGTTGAATACCAAACTTGGTATTTAAGTTTGGTCTCTTCCGAAGATACGACACGAAGATTTTCAAGAAAATCCCCCACCCCTAACTACCCTTCACATGGAAACATTTTCGAAAATTTTGTTTTTCTTAAAAATGGCTCTAACGATTTTAATTAAAATCCCATATATTAGAGCCATTTCTATCACAAATAAAATGTATATCTTGAATTTTCTGGAAATAGCTTCCAAAGACCTGTTTATTCTGGATAAATGTTGCTTAATTTGGTTTAATTAGTAAACCGTAAGAGATAGCCAAAAACTTAGTATACAAAAAATGTAGATCTTGTTAAAGCACACATGTTATGTCATATACATTTTTTTCGTGGTACTTACCGTTTTCGAGGTATTCCTTGTTATTACTTTCAATTGTGAAGCACTTAGACTTTTCTCAGACGGAAGGGTCCGTTTTTCTTTTGTTCTACTCCTGGCCAGGCAAAGAAACGATTTGCAATGACAATCGCATGGTGTTGAAAGAAGAATTATCTTTCGTAATAAGTTTGTTTATAGAGTAGCTAGAGAAAGTCATGTGACTGTAACACATAAGATGTTTCTCATACAACTGTTAATCAAACTAAGGAATAACGAAACAGTATGCGAGACGCACAGCATTTATATAATAGGGAATAAATAGCGCTACGGAGGTAATAACTATAAAGCCACTCCGTGAATGAAATATGGATCTGAATGAATCCCCTTTTGGTATAATACTCAAGAGATTACTCCGGTCTCCGAACCGTCTACGCGGTCGTTTCAACCTTACTCCTTTTTACTTTCTCCATACGCACTATGTACATAGTGTATAGAGAAAGTATTGCACTCCATCAAAAATTCGATACAGAGATTTCACCGGAAATATATGTTTTAGGGTCCCCAATATCCAAAAAAAGCATTTTCACAAAAGGGTCCGTGTGTGTGTGTGTGTCCGAGTGTCCGTGTGTCTGTGAACACGATAACTCAAAAACGAAAAGTAGGTAAAATACCAAACTTGGTATTTAAGATTAGTATCTTCCTGGGATGCGACACGAAGATCTTGAGAAAAATCCCCCTACCCCCAACTACCCTTTACATGGAACTTTTTTCGAAAATTTTGATTTTCTCAAAAATGGCTCTAACGCTTTTGATTAAAATTTTGTATATTAAAGATATTTATCTGACAAATAACATGTATATCTTGAATTTTCTGGGAATAGCCTCTGAAGAGTAGTTTATTCTGGATGAATTTTACTAAATTTTGAATTACTGCCAAACCGTAAGCGATGGAGAAAAACTTACTGCACAAAAAATGTAGAACACATTAAAGGACACAATTTATGTTATATACATTTTTTTTCGTGGAGTTAGTCGTTTTTGTGACATTCCTTATTTTTGGTTTCTGCTATGAAAAACGTATACCTTTCTCACATTTTAACTTGTCAACTCCTATCCATATAGACAAAGGAACTTCATTGACATAGCAACCAGCTTTTGACTATCACTTTAACCTACGGTTTCCCTTATTTCGCTTCTACTTACAAGGAATCGAGTAATTAGAATATTTCTACTATTTTTTACTTTCTCTATACTCACTATGTACATAGTGAATAGAGAATGTATTGCACTCCACCAAAAAATTCGATACCGAGATTTCACCGGAAATTTAGATTTTAGGGTCCCCTGTATCCAAAAAAAAATATTTTCAGAAAAAGGTCCGTGTGTGTGTCCGTGTGTCCGTGTGTCTGTGAACACGATAACTCAAAAACGAAAAGTCGGTAAAATACCAAACTCGGTATTTAAGTTTAGTATCTTCCAGGGATGCGACACGAAGACTTTGAGAAAAATCCCCCTACCCAAAACTACCCTTTACATGGAACTTTTTTCGAAAATTTTGATTTTTTCAAAAATGGCTCTAACCATTTTGATTAAAATATCGTATATTAAAGTCATTTACCTGACAAATAAAATGTATATTTTGAATTTTCTGGGAATAGCCTCTGAAGACTACTTTATTCTGGATGAATTTTTCATAACTACTAAACCGTAAGAGATGCACAAAAACTTAACCCACAAAAAATGTAGAGCACATTAAAACACACAATTAAGCTATATACATTTTTTTCGTGGAGTTGATCGTTTTTGAGGTATTCCTTGTTTTTGGTTTCAGCTTTGAAAAACTTAACAATTTTCTCATACAGGAATTTGCCAACTCCAGTCCATACAAACAAAGGAACATCAGTCACACAGCAACCAGCTTTTGGCTTTCACTTTAACCTATGATACTCCCTTATTTCGCTTCTATTTACAATAAAGCAAGAAATAAGAATATTTCTTCTAATTTTTCTCGATTAGCATGAAATAAATAAAAGATAAGCTTATTAACAATAATAATTTACAGAAATATAGAGAAAGTCATGTGAATGGTACACATCAGATTTTTTCTGATTAGCATAAAATAAATAGAAGTATAAGCTTTTTAAGAATTATTTGTTGCAGGGATATGGACAAAGTCATGTGAATGGTGCACATCAGATGTTTACTTTATCTATACTCACTATGTACATAGTAAATAGAGAATGTATTGCATTCCACCAAAAAATTCGATACCGAGTTTTCACCGGAAATATATGTTTTAGGGTCTCCTGTATCCAAAAAAAGTATTTTCAAAAAAAGGTCCGTGTGTGTGTGTGTGTGTGTGTGTGTGTGTCCGTGTGTCCATGTGCTGTGAACACGATAACTCAAAAACGAAAAGTTCGTAAAATACCAAACTTGGTATTTAAGTTTAGTATCTTCCAGGGCTGCGACATGAAGATTTTGAGAAAAATCCCCCCACCCCAAACTACCCTTTTCATGGAACTTTTTTCGAGAATTTTGATTTTCTAAAAAATGGCTCTAACGATTTTGATTAAAATATCGTATATTAAAGATATTTACCTGACAAATAAAATGTATATTCTGCAATTTCTGGGAATAGCCTCTGAAGACTACTTTATTCTGAATGAATTTTTCATAACTACTAAACCGTAAGAGATTGACAAAAACTTAAAGCATAAAAAATGTAGAGCACATTAAAACACACAATTTATGTTATATACATATTTTTTGGAGTTGATCGTTTTTGAGATATTCCTTTTTATTGGTTTCAGCTTTGAAAAACTTACACTTTTCTCATACAGGAATTTGTCAACTCCTGTCCATACAAACAAAGGAACATCAGTGACATAACAACCAGCTTTTGGCTTTCACTTTAACCTATGGTACTCCCTTATTTCGGTTCTACTTACTATAAAACAAGAAATAAGATTATTTCTGCTAATTTTTCTCGATTAGCGTGAAATAAATAAAAGATAAGCTTATTAACAATAATAATCTACAGAGATATAGAGAAAGTCATGTGAGTGTAACACATCAGATTTTTACTTTCTCCATACGCGTGTGTGTGTGTGTGTCCGTGTGTCCGTCTGTCTGTGAACACGATAACTCAAAAACGAAAAGTCCGTAAAATACCAAACTTGGTATTTAAGTTTAGTATCTTCCAGGGATGCGACACGAAGATTTTGAGAAAAATCCCCCCACCCCAACTACCCTTTACATGTAACTTTTTTCGAAAATTTTGATTTTCTCAAAAATGGCTCTAACGATTTTGATTAAAATTTCGGGTATTAAACATATTTAGCTGACAAATGAAATGTATATCTTGAATTTTCTGGGAATAGCCTCTGAAGAGTAGTTTATTCTGAATGAATTTTACTAAATTTTGAATAACTGCTAAGCTGTAAGAGATGGACAAAAACTTACTGAACAAAAAATGTAGAGCACGATAAAACACACAATTTATGTTATATACATTTTTTTTTCGTGGAGTTCGTCGTTTTTAGACACTCCTTATTTTTGGTTTCTGCTATGAAAAACTTACACATTTCTCATACAGTAATTTGTCAACTGCTGTCCATACAAACAAAGGAACTTCAGTCACATAGCAACCAGCTTTTGATTATCACCTTAACCTATGGTACTCCCTTATTTCACCTCTACTTACAAGGAAGCAAGTAATATGGCTATTTCTGCTAATGTTTTACTGGTTAGCATGAAGTTAATAGAAGTATAAGCTTTTTAAGAATAATTTGTTGCAGGGATATAGAGAAGGTCATGTGAATGGTACACATAAAATTTTTTCACCTCCTCTAGTACGGATGTACAATATATAGGTACATAGTAAAAATCTGATGTGTTACACTCACATGACTTTCTCTACACCTCGGCAACAAATTATTGTTAAAAAGCTTATTCTATTTTCTTCATGCTAATCGAGAAAAAATTAGCAGAAATAGTCTTATTACTTGCTTCTGTGTAAGTAGAAGCGAAATAAGAAAGGACCATAGGTTAAAGTAATAGTCATAAGATGGTTGCTATGTGACTGTAGTTCATTTGTTTGTATGGACAAGAGTTGACAACCTCCTGTAGGAGAAAAGTATAAGTTTTTCAAAGCGGAAAATAATAACAAGGAATATCTTAAGAACGATTAACTCCACGAAGAATGATATATGTATATATATATATAATTTAAATTGTGTGTTTTATTGTGCTCTACATTTTCTGTGCGGTAACGTTTTGTCCATCTCGTACGGTTTAGCAGTTATGCTAAAATCTGTAAAATTTATCCAGTATAAAGTACTCTTCAGAGGTTATGGGCAAAAAATTCAAGATATACATATTATTTGTGATAGAAATGAGTTTAATATGTGGTATTTTAATCAAAATCGTTAAGACTACTTTTAGAAAAAGCACAATTTTCGGAAAAATGTCCGTGTAAAGGATAGTTAGGGGTGGGGTGATTTTCTTGAAAACCTTCGTGGCGAATCCTGGGAAGATACCGAACTTGAATACCAAGTTTGGAATTTAACGGCATTTTCGTTTTTGAGCTATGCTGTCCACACACACACACACACACGAAAACAAACACACACACAAACATACCCGCACACGGATCTGTTCCTGAATTTTTTTTTTTTTTTTTATTTAGGGGGACCCAAAACATATCTTTCTGGTGAAACCTCGGTATCGAATTTTTGGGTGGAAAACAATACCTTCTCTATCGCTATGTACATTATACATACGGCATTAGAGAAAGTAAAAGTAAAAAATCTGAAGTGTTCCATTCAATTTCTCTACTTCTGTGTAACAAATTATTGTTAGTAAGTTTATTCTTCTATTTATTTCAAGCTAATCGAGAAAAAATTACCAGAAATAGTCTTATTACTTGCTTCCTTGTAAGTAGAAGCGAAATAAGGGAGTACTATAGGTTAAAGTGAAGTCAAAAACTGGTTGCTATGTGACTGAAGTTCCTTTGTTTGTATGGACACGAGTTGACAAATTCCTGTATGAGAAAAGTACAAGTTTTTCAAAGCTGAAACCAAAAACAAGGAATATCTAAAAAAGGATCAACTCCTCGGAAAAAAGTTATATAACATAAATTGTGTGTTTTAATGTGTTATACATTTTGTGTGGGGTAAGTTTTTGTCCATTTCTTACGGTTTAGCAGTTATTAAAAGTTCCTCCAGAATAAAGTAATCTTCAGAGGCTATTCCCAGAAAATTCAAGATATACAGACTATTTGTGAAGTAAATGTATTTAATATACGATTTTTAATCAAAATCGTAAGAGGCATTTTGAGAAAATAAAATTTTCGAAAAAAGTTCCATGTAAAGGGTAGTTGAGGGTGTGGGGATTTTCTTGAAAATCCTCGTGTCGCATCCTTGGAAGATACCAAACTTAAATACTAGGTTTGGTATTTAACGGTCTTTTCGTTTTTGAGCTATGCTGTCCACAGACACACAGACACACACAGAAACACACACACACGCACACACGGACCTTTTTCCAAAAAAAATTTTTTTAATCAGGGGGACCCAAAACGTGTATTTCCGGTGTAATCTCGGTTTCGAATTTTCGGGTGCAATACAATACCTTCTCTATACACTATGTACATAGTACGTGTAGAGAAGGTAAAAACGCACTTAGAAAAAGGTCTCTGTGTATGTGTTTTGGACAGCATAAGTAAACAATGAAAAATTGCTATGTATTTAAGTTGAGCATCGTCCTAGGAAGCGATTGGTAGATTTTCAGAAAAATCCCGCTTACAACTTTGATTAAAATGCTGTATATTAAAGATGTCTACTTTGCAAGTAACATCTATATGCTGAACTTTTACTTTCTCTATACGTACTACATACATAGTATATAGAGAAGATTTGTATTGCAACCAAATTCGATAACGAGATTTCACTGGAATTATATATTTTGGGACACCCTGAATCCAGAAAAACAATTTTTATATACATGTCCGAGTGTGTCTGGGCAGCGTAGCTCAAAAACGAAAAGTCCGTTAAATACCAAACTTGCCATTTAAATTCGGTATCTTCCAAGGATGGTAAACGAAGATTTTCAAGAAAATTCCTCCACCCCAACTACACTTTACATAGAAAAAAGTCGAAAATGTTGATATTCTCACAAACGGCTCTAACGTTTTTGATTAAAATATCGTATATTAAAGATATATACCTGACATAAAATGTATATCTTGAATTTTCTGGGAATAGCGCTGAAGATTTCTTTATTCTGGATGAATTTTACGGAATTTTGCATAAGTGGAAAAACGTAAGACATAGACAAAAACTTACTGCACAAAAAATATAGAGCTCGTTAATACACACAATTTATGTTATGCATATTTTTTCGTGAAGCGGATCGTTTTTGAGATATTCCTTGTTATTGGTTACAACTTTAAAATTGTATACTTTTCTCATACAGGAATTTGTCAGCTTCTGTCCATACAAACAAAGGAACTTCAGTCACATAGCAACCAGCTTTTGACTATCACTTTAACCTATGGTACTCCCTTATTTTGCTTCTACTAACAAGGATGCAAGTAAAATACTATTTCTGCTAATTTTTTCTCGATTAGATGAAGTAAATAATATAATTTGTTGCAGAGATGTAGAGAAAGTTATGTGAATGGAACACATAAGATTTTTAAAGTTATTTAGATTCGTTCAGCATTAATTATGCTATACAGAATTGAAATAAAATACATCATATAAAGCGTACACACGTATTCTGAGCCCGTTGAAGTCGCATACATGTAAACTTTATTACTTTAAAGTTTTAGTATGTTCGTCTTTACATGGCTCGAATAGAGTGCAGTAAATGTAATGTGTTACCCGCCCAAAGATTGGCCAAGTTCCGTACTACTTTATCGCAGGAGTTGCTGAAGCAAGGGGACGTGAAATGCTGTCAGTACCAACCTCCCCACACTCGAACTTGATCAAAGCGAATTGCCGGCCATCGGAAAAACAGCAACTTTTTCTCTTTCTCTTGTTACCTGGAGGATTTTACCCCAGAGGCATCTCTCGTCGATTGGAACAGTTTCTTTTTTGTCTTAAACGGAGCACGTATTGCGTTCCTTTTGTTTTCTGGTGATGTCAGATCTTCTAAGATGCTTCTATACGCAATATCATTTAACCTCTTTGCTTGGAAAATTGTGATATTTCACGGACAAAGGGGAAAAAAACAAGATTACGTTTTGTATGCCATCTAACAGGCAATCCAAGAACTATCTTGGTCCAGAGTTTCCGGTGTAGACCGCGTCTTAAGGCTAAAATCTGCCGACGTTTCGCCCATCTTGTGATAAGGCTTCCTCAGGGCTAACTGCGTCTGGTCCGGCTGGCGTACCTTCTTATATACTGTAGTTGGGACATGCCAAGTACCGCCCTCCTGTGTTGCCATTGGTTATCGTTTGGCCAATGGCTGGGGTCGCTGCTTTCTGTATTCCTATTGGCTCGCTGGCCGCAAGGTGGGATGCTTTTCTTAGCAGAGGTCTCCAGATGGTGTTCAAACCTTTTCCATTGTCTCTGTTAACTTTATGTTCTTCTTTAATTATTTCTATGCTTTCGCGTATAATGCGATGTTTGTAGTCTTCACATGGTACCAATAATTTCATGTTATCAAAATCAATGTGATGGCCAGTTTCAATAGCATGTTCGGAGAGAGCGGACTTTTCAGGCTGATTAAGTTTGAGGCTTCTGATGTGCTCTTTTCGACGTGTGATTGCCGATCTTCCGGTCTGACCTATATATGCTTTGCCGCAATCGCAGGTTATTTTATAAATTCCTGGTTTAAGTAGTGGGTTGGATTTGTCTTTTACTGGTCTGAGGGTGGATTGTAACTTCCGAACCGTGCTGTACCGAGTATTAATCCCGTGTTTGAGTAAAATTTTGCCAATCCTTTCAGTGGTGCCCTGAACAAAAGGAAGGCGAGCCCATCTTGTCTTTTGTTTTTCTTTTTCTTTTTGTGGTTTTTTGGCATTCTTTCCCCAGTATTTTATGTCGGTTTTTGAGTATCCGTTGGCTTTTAACACTTCCTGTAAGTGGTGTCTCTCTTCAGTTAAAAGATTTGGGTCACAAATACGCGTAGCTCGTTGGAACAGAGTTTTGACCATGCTTCGTTTTACTGAAATGGGGTGGTGGGATGTGGCATCTATGTATCTGTCTGTATGTGTAGCCTTTCGGTAAACTGAACAATGCACTGTTTTACTTGCTGAATTTCGCTCTACTAGAACGTCTAAAAATGGTAATTTTTGGTTATGTTCTAGTTCCATAGTAAATTGTATATTTTGATGAAGACTGTTTAGATGTTCAAGGAACTCTGGGATGTTGTTCAATCCATGTGGCCATACCACGAAAGTGTCATCCACATATCTTAACCACATATCCGGTTTGAGTCGGCAAGTGTCCAAGGCCGTGTTTTCAAAATCTTCAAGGAAGATATTAGCCACAATCGGCGAGATAGGAGATCCCATGGCTGCACCTTCTTGTTGTTGGTAGATGTCTTCTTGGTATGAGAAATACGTATTGGTTATACAGTGGGCATCTACCAACAACAAGAAGGTGCAGCCATGGGATCTCCTATCTCGCCGATTGTGGCTAATATCTTCCTTGAAGATTTTGAAAACACGGCCTTGGACACTTGCCGACTCAAACCGGATATGTGGTTAAGATATGTGGATGACACTTTCGTGGTATGGCCACATGGATTGAACAACATCCCAGAGTTCCTTGAACATCTAAACAGTCTTCATCAAAATATACAATTTACTATGGAACTAGAACATAACCAAAAATTACCATTTTTAGACGTTCTAGTAGAGCGAAATTCAGCAAGTAAAACAGTGCATTGTTCAGTTTACCGAAAGGCTACACATACAGACAGATACATAGATGCCACATCCCACCACCCCATTTCAGTAAAACGAAGCATGGTCAAAACTCTGTTCCAACGAGCTACGCGTATTTGTGACCCAAATCTTTTAACTGAAGAGAGACACCACTTACAGGAAGTGTTAAAAGCCAACGGATACTCAAAAACCGACATAAAATACTGGGGAAAGAATGCCAAAAAACCACAAAAAGAAAAAGAAAAACAAAAGACAAGATGGGCTCGCCTTCCTTTTGTTCAGGGCACCACTGAAAGGATTGGCAAAATTTTACTCAAACACGGGATTAATACTCGGTACAGCACGGTTCGGAAGTTACAATCCACCCTCAGACCAGTAAAAGACAAATCCAACCCACTACTTAAACCAGGAATTTATAAAATAACCTGCGATTGCGGCAAAGCATATATAGGTCAGACCGGAAGATCGGCAATCACACGTCGAAAAGAGCACATCAGAAGCCTCAAACTTAATCAGCCTGAAAAGTCCGCTCTCTCCGAACATGCTATTGAAACTGGCCATCACATTGATTTTGATAACATGAAATTATTGGTACCATGTGAAGACTACAAACATCGCATTATACGCGAAAGCATAGAAATAATTAAAGAAGAACATAAAGTTAACAGAGACAATGGAAAAGGTTTGAACACCATCTGGAGACCTCTGCTAAGAAAAGCATCCCACCTTGCGGCCAGCGAGCCAATAGGAATACAGAAAGCAGCGACCCCAGCCATTGGCCAAACGATAACCAATGGCAACACAGGAGGGCGGTACTTGGCATGTCCCAACTACAGTATATAAGAAGGTACGCCAGCCGGACCAGACGCAGTTAGCCCTGAGGAAGCCTTATCACAAGATGGGCGAAACGTCGGCAGATTTTAGCCTTAAGACGCGGTCTACACCGGAAACTCTGGACCAAGATAATTTTAATATTGGCCGTGGAAGTTTACGAAAACATATAATCCAAGAACTGTCTCAGAGCGTACAAGGTATTTTATCTTCTCTTCCACTTTCCAATCATAGGCACGGAACACAATTCAACCCAAAAATCTGATAGGGAAATTTCATACCTCAGATGTCTTACTTCACATTACTTTCTCTTCAAAGTCTTTAACAAGCTATGAGAGCAGCAGTGAACATTTTTATACATCAAAGGTTAATTTTAATGGGTTTCAAATCTAACTTTCAGAGTTTTAAGAGGACCAACCTGTGAACATTTCAAAGTCAATGTTTCATATGCAATTGCGATTATTTTTACTTTCTCTACACGTACTATGTATATAGTGTGTAGAGAAGGTATTGTAATGAACCCAAAAATTCGATACCGAGATTTCACCGGAAATTCATGTTTTGGTACCCCCTGAATCTAAAAAAAAAAAAACATTTCTGGAAAAAGCTCCTTGCGCGCGCGTGTGCATGCATGTGTGTGTCTTTGTACAGCCTACCTAATAAACGAAAAGACCACTAAATACCAAACTTGGTATTTAAATTTGCTATCTTGCCAGGATCCGACACGAGGAATTTTCAAGAAAATCCCCCAACCTGCTACTACCCTTTACATGGAAATTTTTTCCAAAAATTTTGATTTTCTTAAAAATGGTCCTATCAAATTTGATTAAAATATCTTATATTAAAGTTATTTACCTGACAAATAATATGTATATCTTGAAGTTTCTGGGAATAGCCTCCTAAGACTACTTTATTCTGGATGAATTTTATAGATTTTTGCATAACTGGTAAACCGTTAGAGATAGACAAAAACTTACCACACAAAAAAACGTAGAGCACATTAAAACACACAATTATACATTATTTCGTGGAGTTGATCGTTTTTTAAATATTCCTTAGTATAGGTTTCATTTTTGAAATACATTTTTCACATACGGGAAGTTGTCAACTTCTGGGAGTGCATAGAAACAGAATTCATTCATATGGCAACCAGCTTTTAAAAGATTTGACTATCGTTTTAACCTAGTGTACTCCATTATTTCCCTTGTACTTACAAGAAAGCATTTCTGAACTTTTTTTTTTTTTGTTGCCAGAAGAGATATTTTTCTTTTTACCTAATCACTCAAACGTTGCAGTACGCTGCGTAGTCACCAGTGATACTTTTACCCTTTTCCAATAAAATAGTTCCCTGTGCATCCCAAAAAACACTTGCCAAAACCTTGTTAGCTGACAAAAATGACTTCGCCTTTTTTGGAGTTGGTTCACCTGGCGCAATCCACCATTTGGACTGATTTCCTTTCTGGAGTGTAGTGATGTATCAAAATTTCATCCATGGTAATAAACTGTCTCAAACATTCACTGGGAATTTTTACGGTAAAGCTCCACATTCTTAATAGAAATACTTTTTCTTTGCAAATTTTGATCAGGTGTCAATAGACGCGGCACCCATCTTGCACAGACCTTGTAAGAGCCCAAAACATTACTTAAAATATTACCTGCACGTTCTTTTGATATGCTTATAACCTCTGTTATCTCAAACAACTTTAATCTATGGTCTTCCAATTCTAAACGATACATTTTTTCAATGATCTCTGGAGTTATCACTTCTACAGGCCGTCCAGAGCGAGGCTCATCACTAGTGCTCGTAGTACCATTTTAAGCTCTGCAATCCACCTTTTAATCATTGAATATGAAGGAGCAGAGTCTTTCAATGTACTGTCCGTTTCTTCCTTGATTTCTTTAGGCGTTAATCCTTTCAAATGGAAGCATTTAATCACTATTCGTCCATTTTCGTGAAAACTCTAAGGTAATCTTGTTTAAAATGCTGCCATTCGAAAACTAAACAAGTTATTGATCTGTAACTATGGATACAAGGTAATCTAGAGCTAAATTATACAATGCTACGGTCTAACTGGCCTAGTGGTGCCAAATCTGTGTGAGGCCCGGGACTTATCAGCCGACCCTCGTATTTAAATTCCAAGACTGCAAGTGGAGATGTTAAATTAAGAATACTAACACATTCTAAGTGGAAGTGAAAACATTGTATTTGCTATATTCGCTTCTAAGGAAATAACGCCATAGAATCATTTGTAGGACCAATAGCGTTTAACAAATCCATGCATATATATTCTTGTAGTTTGGCTCTGTTTGTTGAAGGATAAAGGTATTCAGTTCATGTCACCGGCGTATACAAACAAACAAGCGGGTTGCGTTGGGTCAATACACTGGTCTAGTCAGGACCTGAATATTTGTACCATGCGATTTTCTTTTGTCCTTAACCGATAGCTTCTGTTTTATTCTGCGTTGCAAACATGCATTTTAACTCGACTATAGTCTTTTGTCTTTATTATGTAGTGCTGTGCTATTTAGAATAAACATTCAGCAGTAAAGAGGTCTTCAGGGTCCTTTCACAGAAAATTCAAAAATACATTTTATTTGCCATATAAATAACTTAAATGTAAAATATTTTAATCAAAATCGTTACTGCCATTTTAGAAATTTTTCCATGTAACAGGCAGTTTGGAGGTATTTTTTTCTTTCTCTATACCAATATGAGAAGGTATTGCACTCCACACAAAAATTCGATACCGGAATATATTTCACCGGAAATATATGTTTTAGGGTCCCCTGTATCCAAAAAAAGGCATTATCAGAAAAAGGTTCGTGTGTGTGTCCGTGTGTCTGTGAACGCGATAACTCAAAAACGAAAAGTCGGTAAAATACCAAACTTGATATTTAGGTTTAGTATATTCCAGGGATGCGACACGAAGATTTTGAGAAAAATCACCACACCTCAAACTACCCTTTACACATTTCGAAAATTTTTATTTTTTAAAAAATGGCTCTAACGATTTTGATTAAAATGTCGTATATTAAAGATATTTACCTGACAAATAAAATGTATATTTTGAATTTTCTGAGAATATCGTCTGAAGACTACTTTGTTCTACATGAATTTTGCGGGATTTTGCATAAGTGCTAAACCATAAGAGATGCACAAAACTTAGCACACAAAATGTAGAGCACTTTAAAACACACAATTTATGTTATATACATTTTTCTCGTGGAGTTGATTGTTTTTGAGTTATTCCTTGTTTTAGATTTCACCTTTCTTATATTTTTTCATACAGGAACTTGTCAACTCCTTTCCATACAAACAAAAGAACTTCAGTCACATAGCAACCAGCTTTTGACTATCACTTTAACCTATAGTACTTCCTTATTTCGCTCCTACTTACAAGGAAATAAGTAATAAGAGCAGTTCTGCTAATTTTTTGTCGATTAGCATGAAGTAAATAGAAGCATAAGCTTTTTAACAATAATTTCTTGCAGAAATGTAGAGAAAGGCATGTGATTGGAACACATTAGATTTTCTTGAAAATCTTTGTGTTGCATCCTTGGAAGATACTTAACTTTAATATCAAGTTTGGTATTTAACAGACTTTTCGCTTCTTAGCCATTCTGCCCACAGTCACACACACACACACACACACACACACACACACACACACACACACACACACACACACACACACACACAGGGATCCCAAAATAAGTATTTCCAGTGACAACTGAATACCTTCTTTATACGTATGTACATAGTACGTGTATATGCTAATCGAGATAGTCATTGGTAGAAATTGTATTATTACTTGCTTGCTTATATGCAGAAGGGACATACACTTGCCTAGGCGATAGTCAAATCTTTTATAGACTGCCTCCGTGGTCGAGTGTTCAGCAAGATGACTTCTCCCCGGATGTCACGGGTTCGATTCCCGGCTGGGGCGGGTAATTTTAAAAGCTGATTGCATTTCTTTGCATTACTAGCAGTTGACAAATTTCAGTTTGAGAAAAGCATTTTAAAATTTAAACCAATAACAAGGAATATCTCTGAAATAGCCAACTGCACGAAATTAATGTATATTACATTTTTTGCGTTTCTCTTACAGTTTACCTGTTATGCAAAATTCAAGAAAATTCATCTGGAATAAAGATGCCTACAGAGGCTACCCTAAAAATCTAATGATATACTTTTTATTTGCTAGTTAAATATTTTTAATATATTTTGATAAAAATCGTTTCAGCTATTTTAGAAAAATCAAAATTTTTATTTTTCTTTCATGTAGGGTAGGTTGGAGCGGGGAGCGGTACAAAACTTAAATATGAAGTTCGAAATTTAGTGACTTTACTTTTAATTTTCGTATTCAAGACAAGGACAGACGGACACGCGGACATAGACGCGCGATTTTTTTTACTTTCTCTACACGTACTATGTGCATAGTATATAGAGAAGGTATTGTATTGAACCCAAAAATTCGATGCCCAGATTTCACCAGAAATATATGTTTTGAGACCCGCTGATTCCAAAAGAAGCATTTTTAGAAAAGTGTGTGTGTGTGTGTGTGTGTGTGTGTGTGTGTGTGTGTGTGTGTGTGAGGGTCTGTGTTTGTGCCTGTGGGCAGTATAGCTCAAAAACGAAAAGACCGTTTAAAATCAAACTTGGTGTTTAAGTTTGGTATTTTCCAAGGATGCGACACTAAGATTTTCAAGAAAATCCCCCATCCCCAACTACCCTTTACATGGAAAAATTTTGATTTTCTTAAAAATAGCTCTAACGATTTTGATTAAAATTGTTTATATTTAAGATACTTACCTGCCAACTAAATTGCATATCTTCAATTTACTGGGAATAACCTCAAAAGGCTTCTTTATTCTCAATGAATTTGACGGAATTTTGCATAACTGCTAAACCGTAAGAGATGGACAAAAACTTACCACACAAAAAATGTAGAGCACGTTAAAACACGCAATTATGTTGTATACATTTTTTCGAGGAGTTAATCGGTTTTGAAATATTCCTTCTTTTTAGTTTCAGCCTTGAAAAGCTTATACTCTTCTCATACAGGAATTTGTCAACTCCTGTCCATGCAAACAAAGGAACTTCAGTCACATAGCAACCAGCTTTTGATTATTACTTTAACCTATGGCACACCCATTTTTCGTTTCTACATACAAGAAAGCAAGCAATAAGACTATTTCTTTTTTTTTTTCCATTTTTTAAATTTTTTTTAGTATAGAAGAATAAGGTTTTTAACAATAATTTGTTGCAGAGATGTAGAGAAAGTCATATGAATGGAACACATAAGATTTTTGGATACTAAAACGTGTATTTCTGGTGATATCTCGTTATCGAACTTTTGGGTGGAATGCAAAACCTCTATATACAGAGCGGTCCCTCAGTGCTCTGGCCGGGACTTGCATGGCAGGCTTGTGCAGTACGTCAGAATGAACTCAAGGCCACGGGCTCTTCCATTTCTCGGACATGTTGCAGCGGACTTCAGTCAGCTGTTATTGCTCCTTGTGCGTGGACGCGAGATGCGAGTGTTTTTGTCTGCGATTGAATTATGGGGTTATTACAAGCCAGAAATGTTACTCAAATATTCGCTTGAACAATGACATTTTATTTATGACACTTATGTGAAAACCGACTCATGTAGACAGGTTTGTAGGCAATTTCACGATAAATATCCTGGTGGTCCACTTTCTAGTAGAGAAACAGATATCTAGTGAATTAAGTGAAGAGAACAGGATCATTTAATGTTGTAAATTGTAAAAATCTGATGTGTTCCATTCACATAACTTTCTCTATATCTGTGCAATAAATTGTTTTTTAAAAGCTTATGCTTTCATTTACTTCTTGATAATTGAGAAAAAAATTAGGGAAATAGTTTATTACTTGCTTCCTTTAAGTAGAAGCTAAATAAGGGAGTATCATACGTTAAAGTGATAGTCAAAAGCTGCTTGCTTTGTGACTCAAGTTCCTTTGTTTGTGTGGACAGGAGTTGACAAATTCCTGTATGAGAACAGTATACATTTTTCCAAGCTAAAACCAAAAACAAGGAATATGTCAAAAACGAAAAACTCCACGAAAAGCATACATATAACATAAATTGTGTGTTTTAACGTTCTCTTCGTTTATTTGTGTAAAGTTTTTGTCCATCTCTTACGGTTTAGCAGTACTGCAAAATTCCGTAAAATTTATTAAGAATAAAGTAGTCTTCAGAGGCTATTGCCAGAAAATTCAGGATATACATTTTATTTGTCAGGTAAATATCTTTAATATACGACATTTTAATGAAAATCGTTAGCCCTTTTGGAGGAAATAAAAATTTTCGAAAAAAGTTCCATGTAAAGGGTAGTGAGGTGTGGGTGGATTTTTCTCAAAATCTTCGTGTCACATCCCTAAGAGATACTAAACTTATATACCAAGTTTGGTGTTTTACCGACTTTTCGTTTTTGAGTTTTCGTGATCACAGGCACACGGACACACACGGACCTTTTTCTGAAAATGCTTTTTTTTTGGATACAGTGGACCCTAAAACATATAGTTCTGGTGATATCCCGGTATCGAATTTTTAAGTGGAGTGCAATACCTTCTTTATACGCTATGTAATAGTACGTATAGAGAAAGTAAAAGGAAACGAAGGGTTCTAACGGAAGAAAACACTTGATGAAATTGGCGAGGCATTTGAACGGTCTCCGAATAAATGTTTACGACCTGTAGCACAACAAGCCAGTGTTTCAAAAACCCCAGTACACAGGTCTAAGAAACTGTTCAAAGTTAAACCATACAGAGAGACTATTGTCCGTCAATTACGACCGCGTATAGTTCTGTAACTGGATGTTACAAAATAGCACTGGCGGTACTATTGCCCCACATTTAATACTTTTTTCAGATGAGGTACGGTTTCATTTGACTGGCCATGTTGCTTCACAAAACTATAGGTGGTAATTATTTACAAGTTGGGCCCCTAACTCTCTCCGCTGCGACTTATGCCAGTTTTGCACTCTAACGGGACCGGTGTGGATAGAGGGGGATTAGGGAGGGGGTTTAAAAAACTAATGTTGCTACCTGTTTATATACACACACTAACCTAAACGGATTGGAACCTAACCTCGCGCTAAATTTGAAATCCACAGGCTTTGAAATTGTCATCATAAATACAAAGTCAATCAATCGCACTTTTCATTCGATTTTAGGGTGGCCGAAGTTCTGCATAATAAAATTCACTGAACAGCTGTATCTGCGTGAAACATACTTGTCATGCATCAGCACAGCGTCTAGCGACATATGCCGGTGTTGCATTCCACAACACTGGTCGCCTGCCGCCGACAATGAAACTCAGGTTTTAGGCACTTTAGTGTGTAGTATTATTATATATTTACATTGCAAAAGTATTACAAGACTTCTTTATTTATATTCTACTCCTTCTAGGCAGCATAGTTCATAAATATTCACAAAAAAGGATCCCTACGCGCACGAAATAAATTAGCGTTTAACTTAATTACGGAGCTTTTCCGATAAAAAAAAAAAAATTGGTGAAAACGTAACAAGTATAAACCAAACTATCAGTCAAACCACAATTTCATTAATTTCTAGAGGGGCCGAAGTTTTCTATAATAACCCAATAGGTATTGGTGTACTGAAAATCCACACTTAATTCATTAGGTTCCTTTACACGATGAAAAAATCTGATGTGTACTATTCATATGACTTTCTCTACATCTCTCCAACAAATTATTCTAAAAAAGCTTATGCTTATATTTCTATAGCAGAAATATTGACTGAAGTTCCTTTGTTTATATGGACAGGATTTGACAAATTCCTGTATGAGAAAAGTATGTGTTTTAAAGCTGAAACCAAAAACAAGGAATATCTAAAAAGCGATCAACTGCACGAAAAAATGTACATAACATAAATAGTGTGTTTTAACGTGCTCTACATTTTTTGTATGGTAAGTTTTGTCCATCTTTTACGACTTAGCAGTTATGCAAAATTCAGCGAAATTCATCCAGAATAAAGAGGTCTTCAGAGGCTATTCCCAAAAAAATTCGAGATATACATTTTATTTCGGACATAAATAGCTTTAATATACGGGATTTTAATAAAAATCATTGGAGCCATTTTTAAGAAAATAAAAATGTTCGAAATTTTTTCCATTTAAAGGGTAGTTTGTGGTGGGGGGATTTTTTTGAAAATCTTCGTGTCGTATCCTTGGAAGATACTATACCTAAATACCAAGTTTGGTATTTAACGGTCTTTTTGTTTCGGAGCTATGCTGTCCACAGACACACACACACACGGACCTTTTTTTAAAATGCTTTTTTCGGACTCAGGGGATCCCAAAACATATATTTCCGGTGACATCTCGGTATCGAATTTTTAGGTACATTACAATAACTTCTCTATCCCTATGTACATTGTACATATGGTGCTAGAGAAAGTAAAAATTGCAGAAATAACGACTGAAATTCACGAGTTGACAAATTCCTGTATGAGAAAACTATGATTTTTAAAGCTGAAACCAAAAACAAGGAATGTCTAAAAAGCGATCAACTGCACGAAAAAGATGTATATAACATATATTGTGTGTTTTAAGAACTCCATGCTTTTTGTGTGACAAGTTTTTGTCCATCTCTTACGGTTTAGCAGTTTTGCAAAATTCCGTAAAATTCATCCAGAATAAAGTAGTATTCAGAGGCTGTTCCCAGTAAATTCAGGATATACATTTTATTTGTCAGGTAAATATTTTTAATATACGACATTTTAATCAAAATCGTAGAGCCAATTTTGGGAAAATCAACATTTTCGAAAAAAGTTCAATATAAAGGGTAGTTGGGGTGGGGGATTTTTCTCAAAATCTTCGTTGTGCATCCCTAGAAGATACTAAACTGTAATACCAAGTTTGATGTTTTACCGACTTTTCGTTTTTGAGCTATCGTGTTCACAGACTCACGGACCTACACACATACACAGACACACGGACCTTTTTTTTTTTTACATAAAGGGGACCTTAAAAGATATATTTCCGGTGAAATCTCGGTATCGAATTTTTGGGTGCAATACAATACCTTCTCCATACACTATGTACATAGTACGTGTAGAGAAAGTAAAAATTGGCGGAACGGATATTAAGCCGCATATTTTGTATCGATACTGTAAATTCCGATAGGTACCTCAGAAACATTCTCGCGTCATTTTTTGTAGTGTTGACATAATGAGAGGGAATGTGGCTATTTTCAAAACGATTCTGCCACAGCTCGGACTGCGAAGGCTTCCTTGGAAGACATCAAGAATGTTTTTGATGGCAGAATAATCTTTAAAGGGTTATGGTCGGCTCGGCTCGGTCATACTGTGTGTGGCTTTTATCTGTTGGGAACTCTCAAAGATAGAGTGCATGGATGGATGGATGGACGGACGAATGGATGGATGGATGGATGGATGGATAGATGGATTTATTGTCTGTTGCCACACACTGTACAGATAGACTCGTCATAAAATGTACATTAATTAAACAATTCACTTAAACAATAAAAAGTTTTGTCATGTAAAAATGAACGTAGTGAGCTTTTAAATTTACACATGTCATCTATTTTAATACTTTCATATGGGAGAGCATTGACAATTTTACTTATGAGGCACTTTGGTGGTTTTGACTATTTAGTTGTTTTATATTTTTCTATATGGATGTCATTCATACTTCTAGTAAAATGATTATGAACGTCACAGTTGAAAGTGAATAAGTAAGAGTGGTTTTTATAAAATAGTGCAGCATTATATATTAATAAATCAGTCAAAGTAAAAATATAAAATTGTTTAAAAACATGTCTCTTGGCTTCATATTAAAAATTATTCTTAGCACTCTCTTTTGAATTAAAAATATCCTATTTAAAATAAGAACTATAGCTTTCCTGGCGACGTGTTAATTCAAAATCTTCTCGGGCTTCTAGCCAGGTAATAACTGGCTAGAAGCCCGAGAAGATTTTGAATATCCTATTTACTTCAGTTACAGATCCCCAAATTAAAATATTGTATGATAAAATTGATCGTACAGTGGCATAATATACAGAAAGCAAGCAGTTAATATCCATACACATTTTCAGGCATCTAATAGCAAAGCATGCTTTATTTAATTTGGTGCATATAAAACCAATCTGTTCATGCCAAGTAAGGTTTTGATCTAAAACAATGCCTAAAAAGTTAGTCTTGTCAAGACACTTTAAAATAGTACCACCCATATTAAAATTTATATTTGTTAAAATCTTTTTGTTACTAAAATACAAGCAAGGAATAATCCTCGCACCATAGACGATCTTAAAAACAATATAAGAACAGAAATTAGGGAAATTACGTAACAACTGTTGTATGTGCCAAGAATGCTCATCTGCTGAACCGGTCCCTATGGCCACGCTCGCTAAGGCGTTTCGCTTTGGTGCTTCGAGTCTCGCCTTGGGCATGGGTGTTATATGTTTGTGTAAAGGAACAGTAAAACCAGGGTTATTATAGAGAACTTCGGCCTCTCTAGGAAATTAAAGAAATTGTGGTTTGGCTGATAGTTTGGTTTATACTTGTTACGTTTTCATCAATTTTGTTTTTATCGGAAAAGCTCAGTAATTAAGTTAGACGCTAATTTATTACGTGCGCGTAGCGATCCTTTTTTGTGAATATTTATGAAGTATGCTGCCTAGAAGGAGTAGAATATAAATAAAGAAGTCTTGTAATACTTTTGCAATGTAAATATATAATAATACTACACACTAAAGTGCCTAAAACCTGAGTTTCATTGTCGGCGGCAGGCGACCAGTGTTGTGGAATGCAACACCGGCATATGTCGCTAGACGCTGTGCTGATGCATGACAAGTATGTTTCACGCAGATACAGCTGTTCAGTGAATTTTATTATGCAAAACTTCGGCCACTCTAAAATCGAATGAAACTAAGTGCGATTGATTGACTTTGTATTTATGATGACAATTTCAAAGCCTGTGGATTTCAAATTTAGCGCGAGGTTAGGTTCCAATCCGTTTAGGTTAGTGTGTGTATATAAACAGGTAGCAACGTTAGTTTTTTAAACCATCTCCCCACCCCTAATACCCTCTAACCACACCGGTCCCGTTAGAGAGCAAAACTGGTACAAGTCGCAGCGGAGAGAGTTAGCGGCCCAACTTGTAAATAATTGCCAAAACCAGTAATTATACAGTAAATTTAGGGGGGGATATAAACAGGGGATACAGCGCCGGAGTCCTGATCAGACTCCAGTACTGTTAAAAAAAAAGGACGCCAGTTTTAACACCGAGTGTGAAAAAGGTTAGTACTGCAAAAATAAAACATAATTATGTTTGTTCAATAGGTAACCAATATATCGTAAGCCCGCCTGGGTAGTGTGGTGATAACGTGTCTGCCTCACATACAAAAGATCGTGAGTTCGAATCTCACTTAGAGTGAGTTACCCGGATAAGGGTTTTCTTCGGGGTTTTCCTTTATCCTGAGAAAACAAATGTCGAGTAACTTAAAGCTCTATGGACCCCGATCATTTGAGCATAATTTCACCAATTTCATTGATCGCCCGAAATGACCAACCAGGTTAAAGAACGTTAAAGATAATGTATATATATATATATATATATATATATCGTAATCATTATCATCATAAAATCAGTAATAATATGGTATCAGTATCAATAATGAGAATAATAAACAGATGCACGGAATATAGCGCACACCTACAGAGTTGTGTAGAGGAAGTAAATAACACTATTGCAACAGGTATAGAGGAATGGGCCACGTTTACTTTCTGTATGTCTTACATATTTTATGGGTAGCGAAGGTGTTGCATTCCACCCAAAAATGCGTAATCGAGGTTTTACTTGAAATGCACACATCAGGGTTCCCTGAATTCAAAATGAAACAAAGAAATATTCTTTTGAAAAATATTCGTAAGTGCGCTCGCGAACTCATATGTGCATTCATGTGTCTAGAATAAATCTCAAAAACGAAAAATTGGTTAAACACCAAACTTGGTATTTAAGTTTAGCATCTTTCAAGAATGCCAGACAAATTTTTAAGGAAATGTCCCACCCTAAACTACGCCTTATACGGAAATTTTTCGAAAATTTTGATTTTTTAAAAATGACTAGCAATTTTGATTAAACTACCACATATTTAAGCCATTTATATGACGAATAAAATGTAACTATATCCTGAATTTTCTGGGAATGGTCTCTTAAAAAGTCTTTATTGTTGATAAATTTTGTATAACTGGCAATTTATAAGACATAGACAAAATTTTACTATGAAAAGATGTATTTCTCGTGAAAACACATAATACATGTTACATACATTTTCTGTTTTGTAGAGTAAACAATTTTCGAGATATTCGTTTGTTATTAATATCAGTTTTAAAAAACTTATACGTTTCTTAAACATCAATTCATCATCCGTTTTTCTTTTGATTTACTCTTAACCATGAAATGTTTCAATTTCAATTTGACTGTCACTTTAGTCTAGTGTATACCCTTATTTCCCCTTTACTTACAAGGAAATAAGTAATAAGACTTAAATTTCTAATGTATATTTCGAGTCGCATGAAGTAGATAAAAGAACAATGTTTGGTAACAATTGTTTGCAGAACAGGTAGAAAAGTCTGCTGTATTCCATCAACGTTACTTTCTCTACATCTCTGCAACAAACCATTGTTAAAAGGCTTATGCTTCTATTTACTTCATGTCAATTGAGAAAAAATTAACAGAAATAGTCTTATTACTTGCTTCCTTGTAAGTAGAAGCGAAACAAGAGAGTACCATAGGTTAAAGTAATGGTCAAAAGCTGGTTGCTATGTGACTGAAGTTCCTTTGTTTGTATCCACAGGAGTTGACAAATTTCTCTATAAGAGAAGTATATGCTTTTTAAAACTGAAACCAATAAAAAAAAAATCTGATATGTTACACTCACATGACTTTCTCTAGCTGTTCTACAAACTTCTTACGTAAGATTATTCTTCTTTCTGCATCTTGCTAATCGAGGTACTCATTAGCACAATGTTCTTATTACTTAGTTCCTTATAAGTAGGAAAAAATAAGGGAATACACTAGGCTAAACCGATGTTTTAAAAGCTGTCGTTATGCGATTGTCATTACAAATCCCTTCTTTCCTTGGCCAGGAGCAGAACAAAAGAAAACCGTACACTCCCGTCTAAGAAAAGTATAAGTACTTCACAACTGAAACTAATAACAATGAATACCTCGAAAACTGTAAGCTCCACGAGAAAAATGTATATGACATAACTTGAGTATTTTAACAAGACCTACAGTTTTTGTATAGAAAGTTTTTGTCTATCTCTTACGGTTTACTAGTTATGCCAAATTAAGCAAAATTCATCCAGAATAATCAGGTCTTTAGAAGCTAATCCCAGAAAATTCAAGATATACATATTATTTGTCAGCTAAATATCTTTAACATACGATATGTTAATCAAAATCGTTAGAGCCATTTTTAAGAAAATAAAAATTTTAGAAAAATATTCCATATAAAGGGTAGTTTGGAGTGGGGGGATTTTTCTCAAAAATTTCGTGTCGCATCCCTGGGAGATGCTAAACTTAAATACCAAGTTTGGTGCTTTACCGACTTTTCGTTTTTGAGTTATCGTGTTCACAGACACACCCACACTCACACACGCGGATCTTTTTGTGAAAATACTTTTTTTTTGGATACAGGTACCCTAAAACATATATTTCTGGTGAAATCTCGTTATCGAATTTTTGGGTGGAATACAATACTTCTCTATCCCTATGTACACTGTACATAAATATGACATATGACATAAATGTTATGTTTCATCGTGATCTACATTTTTGTGTAGTAAGGTGTAGTCTAGAAGTCTTTATTCATCTAGAATAAAGTAATCTTCAGAGGCTATTCCCAGAAAATTGTAGATATACATTTTATGTTTAAGGTAAATATCTTTAATATACAATATTTTAATCAAAATCATTAGAACCATTTTTGAGAAAATCACAATTTTTGAAAAAAGATCCATGTAAAGGGTAGTTTGCGGTGGGAGGATTTTTCTCAAAATGTTTGTGTCGCTTCTCTGGAAAATACCAAACTAAAATACCAAGTTTGTTATTTAAAAGTCGTTTAGTTTTTGAGTCATAATGTCTACACACGCACACGCGCACACGCACACGCACACGCAAGGACCTTTTTCTGCAAATGTGTTTTTTACTTACTCTAGCCCAATATGTACAATGTACATAGGGATAGAGAAGTATTGTATTCCACCCAAAAATTTGATGTTGAGATTTCACCGGAAATACATGTTTTAGGACACCCTGAATCCAAAAAAAAGCATTTTCAGAAACAGGTTCGTGTGTGTGTGTGTGTGTGTCTGTCTGTGTGTGTCTGTGGACAGCATAGCTCAAATTCGAAACCACGGTTAAATACTAAACTTGGTATTTAAGTTTGGTATCTTCCAAGGATGCGACACGTAGATTTCCAAGAAAATCCTCAAACCCCCAATTACCCTTTACATGGAAAAATTTCGAAAATTTTGTTTTTCTTAAAAATGGCTCTAACGATTTTGATTAAAATACAACATATTAAAGTAATATCTATCACAAATAAAATGTATATCTTGAATTTTCTGGGAATAGATTCTCAAGACCTGTTTATTCTGAATGAATTTAGCTTAATTTGTTATATAACTAGTAAACCGTAAGAGATAGACATAAACTTACTATACAAAAAATTTAGGTCATATTGAAATGCACAAGTTATGTCATATACATTTTTTTCGTGGACCTTACCGTTTTCGAGGTATTCCTTGTTATTAGTTACAAATGTGAAGTACTTAACTTTTCTCAGGCTGATGTGTCTATTTCTTTTGTTCTTCTCCTGGCCAAGCAAAGAAGCGATTTTCAAAGATAATCGCATAACGATATCTTTTAAAACATTTGACTATCCCATTAGCTTAGTGCATTTCCTTAGTTCCCTTCTACTTATAAGGAACTAAATAATAAAACTCTGCTAATGTTTATCTCGATTAGCATGGTGTTGAAAGAAGAATTATCTTTTGTAAGAAGTTTGTTTGTAGAGTAGCTAGAGAAGGTCATGTGAATGTAACCCATCAGAATTTTTTTTTTTTTTTTTTGACTTAGGGAGTCCTACAACATACATTTCCGGGTAAATCTCGGTATCGAATTTTTGGATGGAATACAATACTTCCTCTATACACTATGTATAGCAATGTGAATGAAGCACATACGATTTTATGCATCCAAGTGTACATTTTGAGTACAAAAATTAAAGTTTAAAACTGATAATTTCAGTATATGCTTATTTCCGAATTTAGGCTACGAAGGGGCCGCAGGTTGGAATCCCGCGGGCATGTATATTTAGTGTTGTGTGTTTCTGTGCGTCATTCTCTCTGATATGATGACCAATTAGGTTAAGCCTGTAGGCTAAATATGTGTGTTATTGTTTCGTGGCGCAGGGGATCGTGGGTTTGAGTTTTGCCCTGGGCATGGGTTTTTGTGTGTCCGTAAATGTGTATATGTATGTGTAAGTAAAATGAAAACAGTAGGCTAATAGGTTAACAAAGGAAACGTAGGAAAAAAGATGAAGAAAAAAATCTGGTAAGTTCCATTCACATGACTTTCTCTACATCTCTGCAAGAAAATGTTATTAAAAAGCTTATGCTTGTATATACTTCATACTAATCCAAGAAAAATCGGCAGAAATAGTCTTATTACTTGC
Source organism: Hymenopus coronatus (assembly GCA_030762935.1). Lineage (NCBI taxonomy): Eukaryota > Metazoa > Arthropoda > Insecta > Mantodea > Hymenopodidae > Hymenopus > Hymenopus coronatus. The sequence continues at coordinate 20,791,242 of CM060888.1, forward strand.
TTCCTTGTAAGTAGAAGAGAAATGAGGGAGTACCATTTGTTAAAGTGATAGTCAAAAGCTGATTGCTATGTGACTGAAGTTCCTTTGTTTGTATGGACACGAGTTGACAAATTCCCGTATGAGAAAAGTGTGTTTTTCAAAGCGGAAACCAATAACAAGGAATATCTAAAAAATGATCAACTTCACGAAAAAAAATGTATATTACATAAATTGTGTGCTTTAACGCGCTCTACTTTTTTGTGTGGTAAGTTTTATCAATCTCTTGGATTTAGCAGTTATGCAAAATTTCGTAAAATTAATCCAGAATAAAGTAGCCTTCAGAGGCTATTCCCAGAAAATTCAAGATATATACATTTTATGTCAGGCAAATATCTTTAATGTACGATATTTTAATCAAAATCTCTTAGAGCCATTTTTTATGAAATCAAAATTTTAGCAAAAACTTCCATGTAAAGGGTAGTTGTGGGTGTGAGGATTTTCTTGAAAATCTTCGTGTCGCATCCTTGGAAGATACCAAATCTAAATGCCACGTTTGGTTTTTAACGACTTTTCGTGTTAGAGCTATGCTGCCCACACACACACATACACACGCACGTACGCACACACACATAGACACAGACAGACATACAGACACACACACTTGGACATTTTCCTAAAAATTTGTTTTTGGTTTTAGGGGGTCTCAAAACATATATTTCCGGTGGAATCTCGGTATCGAGTTTTTGGTGCTTTACAATACCTTCTCTATGCACTATGTACATAGTACGTGTAGAGAAAGAAAAAAAAAGAAAGGATTACAGCGCCGGAGTGCTGACAAGAAAAAAATCTGATTCACATGACCTACTCCATTTCGCTATAACAAATGATTGTCAAAAAGTATTTCTTCTGTATACTTTATGATTATGGAGATATACATTAACAGAAATTGTCTTGCTTGCTTCCTTGTAAGTAGAAGGTACATAATAGAACACATTAGCTAAAACGATAGTCAAATCGTTTAAAAGCTGGTTGCGTTGTGGTTGAAATCCGTTTATAGTTGTCCTTGTGAGAAAACTAAGTATTTTAAATCTGAAACAAGAAATATCTCAGAAATGATCAATTCTACGAAAAAAATTGTATATTTTAACGTGATCTACATCTTTTACGTTTACTAGTTACGCAAAGCTCCGCAAAATTCTTTCAGAATAAAGATATATTTAGCGGCTATCCCCTGAAAGTTCAAAATATACAAATTATTTGCCATATAAATATCTGACGGTATTTTAATCAAAATCGTTAGAGCCATAAGAGAAAATGAAAATGTTTGAACTTTTTTTTCCACGTAAAGGGTAGTTGGGGGTGGGGGATTTTTTTATTTAAAATCTTCGTGTCGCATCCTTGGAGATAGTAAACTTAAATACCAGGTTTTATATTTTACTGACTTTTCGTTTTTGAGTTATCGTATTCACAGACACATTTTTTTTTATTCAGGAGGACCCAAAATATAACATTTACGCTGAAATCTCAGAATCGAATTTTTTGGGAGCAATATAATACTTTGTCTATACACATTGTACTTAGTATGTGTAGAGAAAGTAAACGCCGGCGTTTGACTTTGGACACCGTACGTGACTTTTTAGATGGAAAAGATTTCCCAAGAAATGAAGACGTCAAAGTGGCACTGATATCTTGGCTAATGTCTTTAGCGGTGGAAAACCGGTACCACGTGACAATAAACACGTTGATAGCAGTGACGATTTCGCCGTGATATACTGTAACTGTTTTTCTTAATCATGATAACTATTATACATCACAGTTATGTTCATTACATGGCAACGACTCCATCCGTGTTATAATTAATTTACACTGTCAGGTCTGAGTGATGCTTTCTAATCCAACTTTGTAAATAAACTTTTGTCTTGATTACTTTCGTTATTATTTAATTATGCCAAATCGTTCGTTACTTTTGGATTGACCTCGTAAATTGTCGCAGTATCTTTCGTAACAGATACTCACACTCGCGGAACTTTTTTTGAAAATGCTCTTTTTTTTTGGATTCAGGAGGACCCATAACATATATTTGTGTGAAATCTCGGTACCGAATTTTTGGGTGCAATACAATACCTTCTCTATACACATAGGTACTTAGTACGTGAAGAGAAAGTAAATATAGAGAATAAAATAGTATAAACATTAATGGATAGAGAATGTTATGTGATTTTAATGTTGCAATATTTATAATTTAGTGAAAGTTTTCGTATCATTGTGTGATAACGTGATAAAGCCAACCCATTTCGTTGATTGAAATGCCGAAGTGCGAAGATAGAGAATTGCTCCATGTCATGACGTCATTATAATTCACTGGTAATATTATCGAGCCAGGTGGCTCAGAGGTTTCGTCTAGGGCTGGCATTCAGGAGGTCCGGTTTCGCTCCCCCTCTGGCCCTAGGTTTTTTCCGTGGTTTTCCTGGACCCGCTTAGGCAAATGCTGGGCTGTATATTTACCACAGTTCCATTGTCTTTATTCCTTCATTTCCCTTATTCATCTTTCAGGTCAGGTGTGGTTTGAGGCTTTTCAGGCAGATGGCACGGTTGTTTGCTCCAAGTGAAACTCTGTTCCCCCCTGGTTGCGCTGGTTGAGGCTAGGTGCGGGTTTAGAGACCTCCTTCCGGCCTCCCGGCATCTGTGTATCCTCCGTGGCGCACCAGGGCTGCCATCTAGTGAAGCGCCGTGGCTAGTGGTTAGACCATTAGCCCTTTCACCTAGGTTCGATCCCAAGCGACCGTATGTGAGATTTGTGGTGGACAAGAGCGGGTTTTCTCCAGGTTCTCTGGTTTCCTCCGCCATCTCATTCCACCGTGGCTCCGTCTTCAATCCTTGTATAATTAGTGTCATCGCCTGCGGTGCCATAGTAGTAAAAGCGGGCGTTAAACACTATAAAAATCTTATATGTTTTATTCACATGACTTTCTCTACATCTCTGCAACAAATTATTGTTAAAAACTTTATGCTTTAATTTACTTCATGTTAAAACGAGGGAAATAACAGAAATAACCTTTATTACTTGCTTCCTTGTAAGTAGAAGGGAAATAAGGGAGTACCATAGGTTAAAGTGAAGTCATAAGCTGGATGCTATGTGACTGAATTTCCTTTGTTTGTATGGACAGCAGTTGACAAATCCCTGTATGAGAAAAGTACAAGTTTTTCATAGCTGAAACCAAAAATAAGGAATATCTAAAAAACGATCAACTCCACGAAAAAAAAAAGTATATAACATAAATTGTGTGTTTTAATATGTTTTACATTTTTGTGTGGTAAGTTTTAGTCCACCTCTTACGGTTTAGCAATTATGCAACATTACGTGAAATTCATCCAGAATAAACTAATTTTCAAAGAATATTCCCAGAAAATTCAAGATATACATTTTATTTGCCGTGTAAATATTTGAATATATGATATTTTAATCAAAATCGTTAGAGCCATTTTTAAGAAAATAAAAAAATCGAAAAAAGTTTCATGTAAAGGGTTGTATGGTGCGGGGGGAGATTTTTCTCAAAATACTCGTGTCGCATCCCTGGAAGGTACTAAATTTAAATACCAAGTTTGGTATTTTACCGACTTTTCGTTTTTGAGTTAACGTGTTCACGGACATCCACACACACACCTTTTTCTGAAAATGCGTTTTTTGGTTACAGGGGACTCTAAAACATATATTTCCGGTGAAATATCGGTATCGAATTTTTGGGTAGAGTGCAATACCTTCTCTATATACTATGTACACAGTACGTGTAGAGAAAGTAAAAATATAGTGAATGTTAAGGACTTACGTGTGTCTCTGCTCTTAGTTCCGTCGTTTCCTGTAGTTTCCACTCCTCTCATCCCTTCCTTTTTTTTTATTATTTTTTTTAAAATACAGTTCCGGAGTCTGGTCGGGACTCCGGCGCTGTATACCCTACTTTTTATTTACCTAATTTGTTTACTTTGATTACTGTATGATTACTGAATTTCTGTTTTACTTTTTACACACACATACTCAAACATATAACATCCATGCCCAAGGCGGGACTCAAACCCACGATTACCTGCGCTACGAAACACCAAAGCGAGCGCGGCCATGGGGACGGGCTTCATTCGGGGGTGGTTGGTCGCACAATAGAGGTGTCCCCCGCTATTAACATGCTCTAACCTCTACTGGTAGTTTTCATTACGTGTTAAATCCTTCTTGAAGCAGAACTGCATATCCCCAGCTACTTTCACTATTGACTATTAACCCTTTGTTGCCTGTCGGTACTCTTGAGTTAACAACAGCAACAACAAAAATAGTCCTAAACGATGGTTTATAAGTGTGATTAAAAGCGACGGCCCCATGTCAGCAGATTTACTGGCACGTAAAATAACTCTTGCGGGACGAAATTCCGGCACACCGTCGGCGCTGATAATCTTTACGATTGATAGCGTTGCTAAAAACAAATGTCTATGGGTAATTTTATGTTTTACTAACCTTCAGTATAAAATTCAACTAATTTATGTTGTTTTACTAGTAAAATATTAAATTTTTGCAATAGAATTGTATTATCATGTTTTGTTAAAAAAAAAAGAGAGAGAGAGAGAGAAAAAGAGAAAAACGTATATAGCTACAGACAAATGTAACTCCGTCAAGTCCCACGCCTGCCACTGCAACGTTTATTTTAACTGGGTCCACCCCATCCTTTAACATAGGCACATTTTACTGCAGTTGCTGGGATTCGAAATCGCTCTTTAAATGGATGGCCAGACCACGCCTTAACGCGCATCGAAATTCAAGCAGCTGGTGCTTTCGGCAGTGTTATGAAAGCCGATTTGGGAATTACAGGAAATGCTGGCAACTAAGGGTTAATGTGGACGGATATAGCACACTGTTGCATGGAGAGAAGGTATGTGTCTCTCTTCTCGTAATTACCAGAATTTGAAGCAACAAAGAAATACGATTTCCTTCATTAGGGAACTACACAGTATTCCGCGTAGCGAGAGAGTTCTCGTAAACAACGTTGTTCTACACGTACAGAAAATAATGTTATAAAAAGAGACAATGAGGGAGCGAGAGAGAGAGAGAGAGAGAGAGAGAGAGAGAGAATATGTCCATTGTCTATGTGCGTTAAAGAAGAAAAAAATAACTGATATGTTCGATTCACATGACTTTCTATGCCGATTCTGTAACAAACTATTCTTAAGAAATCTGATGTGTTACACTCACATGACTTTCTCTGGCTGCTCTACAAACAATTTTCTTACAAAATATTCTTCTTCTTTCTACCCCATGCTAATCGAGATAAACATTAGAAAAAGCAGAAAGGAACAAAAGGAATGCGCTATGCTAAATGATAGTCATATGTTTTAAAAGCTGACATTATGCCACTGTCATTGCAAATCGCTTCTTTGCTTGGGCAGGAGTAGAACAAAAGAAAAACGAATACTTCCTGTCTGAGAAAAGTAGTACTGCACAATTGAAACTAATAAGAAGGATATCTCGGAAACGGTTACCTCCACAACAAAAACGTAAAGGGTATAAATTGTGTGTTTTGACAAGATCTAAATGTTTTAATCAGTAAGTTTTTGTCTAGCTCTTACGGTTTACCAGTTAAGTAAAATTTAGCAAAAATCATCCAGAATAAAGACATCTTCAGAGGCTATCCCCAGAAAATTCAAGATATTCATTTTATTTGGGATGTAAATATCTTTCATAAACGGGATTTAATTGAATTCGTTAGAACCATTTTTGAGAAAATCAAAATTTTCCATGTAAAGGGTAATTTGTGCTGGGGGGATTTTATTGGAAATCTTCGTGTTGCATTCTTGGAAGATACCAAACCCAAATACCAAAACATATTTGCGGTGAAATCTCGGATTCGAATTGCGTGTGGAATACAATACCTTCTCTATCCGCTATGTTGATTGAACATGCAGGATAGAGAAATTAAAAAGAATATTCTTCTAGTTACTTGAGATAAACATTAGCAGATATGCTTTCATTACTTAGTTCCTTATAAGTAGTAAATAAATAAGCGAATACACTAGCCAACCTTTTTAAAAACGCTATCTTTTATAACCGAAACTGGTTTAGAATTACCAGGATTAAAAAGTGAATAATGACTTTCTACTTGAGAAAAATCTGATGTGTTCCATTCGCATGACTTGCTCTACATCTCTACAACAAATTATTATTAAAAAGCTTATGCTTCTATTTATTTTGCTTGTATAGACAGGAGTTGACAAATTCCTCCATGAGAACTTTTTTTTAAGTAACTGAAATCAATAACAGGGAATATCTCAAAAACGACCAACTCCACGAAAAAAAAATTGGTGTTTTATCGTGATCTACATTTTTTATGTGGTAAGCTTTTGTCCGGCCGCGACGTGGCCAAGTGGATAGACCATTCGCCTGTCACCTAGACGGTCCGGGTTCAATCCCAAGTGACCGCATGTGAGATTTGTGAACAAAGCGGCGCAGGGGCGGTTTTTCTCCAGTTTCCTCCGCCATGGCATTCCACCGGTGCTCCATCTTCATTCCATGTATTACCAGTGTCATCGCCTGCGGTGCCTTGGTAGTAAAAGCGGGCGTTAAACACTATAGAAAGAAGGGAAAAAAAAGCTTTTGTCCATCTGTTACGGTTTAGCAGTTATGCAAAATACTCTAAAATTCATCCGGTTAAAGTAGTCTTCAGAGACTATTCCCAGAAAATTGAAGATATGAATTTTATTTGGCATGTAAATATCTTAAATACAAGAGATTTTAATAAATATCGTTAGAGCCATTTTTGAGAAAATCAAAATTTTCGAAATTATTTCCACGTAAAGGGTAGTTTGGGGTGGGGGAATTTTCTTAAAAATTTTCATGTGACATCCTTGGAAGACAAAAAACTTAAATACCAAGTTTGGTATTCAACGGTTGAGCTTGATGTCACACACACACACAGACACGTAAAAATGCTCTTTTTTTTCCGGGGGGGGGACCCCAAATATGTATTTCCGGTGAAATCTCGGTTTCGAATTTTTGAGTGGAATGCAATTCCTTCTCTAAACACTATGTACATAGCATGTGTAGAGAAAGTAAAAATTTAAATATTGGAACTTTTAAAACCAATAAGAAATATCTTGGATGTGTTAGCTCCACAACAAAAATCTGAAGTGTTACATTCACATGATTTTTCTCTACATATCTGTAACAAATTATTGATAAAAATCTTATTACTTTTTACTTTCTCTATGCGTACTATTTATTTCCGGTGAAATCTCAGTATCGAATTTTTTGGTGGAGTGCAATACCTTCTCTATACACTATATACATAGCACGTATAGAGAAAGTAATAAGGGAGTAGCATAGGTCAAAGCGATAGATACCAAGTTTGATTTTTAACGGTCTTTTCATTTTTAGCTATGCTGCCCACAGACACACACACACACACACACACACACACACACACACACACACACACACACACACACACACTTACACGGACATGTTTATAGAAATGCTTTTTTGGGGTTCTGGGGGTCTCAAAACATATATTTCTGGTGAAATCTCGGTATCGAATTTTTGGCTGCAATACAATACCTTCTCTATACACTATGCACATAGTACGTATAGAGAAATTAAAAATGGTTTATTAGAGAAAAACATGTGAATGAAACACATATATGTTCTTTTTGATCATGGGCTTATGGGAGAGAAGGTCGAGAATTTTTGTTTTGTTTCTACAGTGTGAGCACGTCTTTATACCCCTGTACTAAATTTAAAATTACGCGAGTAAATATAACTTTTTGAGGTTGTAATATATTCTTATTATTCTCCTGTCAGATGCCCATTGTTGACGACTTAGATTGTTCGATTGTTGTCGCTCTAATGACAACATATCAAGAAATCTTATGAATCAAATTATTTGATGCCGAAATATTGAGAAAGAATGGCTGATACAAGAAATTAAACAATTGAGGAACGCTTAGTGTCCACTGTGTGGGTTCATGAGCGTCAATTTAATGGCAAATCAATGAAAAGTATCATGGAGGATTTCGTTCCACGGTTTGTGAAAGCAGCACCGACAAAGATGATGGTCGCGACGTGACGGGAAGTGGACATGGAAAAATCCATCCAACAAGACTCCGGTTAAATCCTTAAGGAAACGCACTGCAGAGTTAGTGGTACCGGAATAAACCATGAGGAAGCACATCTGAAAATGTGGTGGCGTCTATTGGATGTGGATGAATTATCAGATGCTGATTTGGAGGCGACTTAATGCTTGCCCAAAGAATGTCTGAGAAGGCAAAAGTCATGTGTTCACTTTCTCCATGTCTCTGTAACAAATTAATAAGCATTATTATTTACTCAGTGATACCTAGTCAGTCAATATTTGCTTCCTTTTGTTGATGTGCTAGTGTGTGCTACTGAAGCTATGGTTAAAACAAATAATTAGATGTTTTGGAGTCCTAAGATGTAAGGAGAAACATTTAATTACATAAATATGGAAATTTGTACTTTTATTTCACGTCAGATTGAATTTAATATAGGAGTATACGGACTTTGTGCGCACACTGTATGTATATTTACTAAAAAGAAAATTCCCAGCTCGATCTATAAAATCAATGGGACAATGACCCCTTGTGAGTGGTCCAATTAAAACGACTAACCTACAATGTGGTGTGCACTGCGCCGAAAGAACGCGGGTGAAATGACAGGAACATCCTTCAGGTTTCCATGGTGATATCGGAAATTATGGATAGTATCAAAGTTTTGTTGGGAGCGGGGACCTGGTGCCTGTCAGAGTCTACTTCCCTAACACTTATTTATTGCGGCAATTACATGAAACGTGGTCTGGGATTAACTGGGCTGCTCCTCGCTGAATTCCAAGTGCATGCTTTCTATGTGGGTCACACACTCACACAGGGCTCAGGGAAAAATCTACATGGTAATTGCTGGGTGCCACTCCACATAGAACTTGTACCTCAGGCTGCTGTCGAGCTCCTATTGGTGTCGCTTTGTCCGTACGTACGCATCAAACAACTCGCATACAGCTGTTGAGAGTTTTACTTCCTCCGCAACTTACTTGTACATAATAGGCAGAGAAGCTTGTTGCTCTGCACCCAATTATTCCATTTGGAGATTTTATCAGAAATACAAGTTTTGAGCTCCCCTAAATCCAAATAAGCATTATTAGAAAAAGAAATCTGTGTGTATATGTGTCCGTATGTGTGTCTGTGTCCGCCTGTCTACGTGCTTGTTTGATAGTCCGGGTGTGTATGTGTGTCCGTGCGTGTGTTTGTATCCGTGTGCATGTGTGTGTTCGTGTGTGTATTTGTGTGTTCGTGTGTGTTTTTGTGTGTCCGTCTGTACATGAAAGTGTTTGTGTGTCCGTGTGAGTGTTTGTGCCCGTGTGTGTTTGTATTCGTGTGTGTATATGTGTGTGTTCGTGCATGTAATTGTGTGTCCGTCTGTACATGAACGTGTTTGTGTGGCCGTATGTGTATGTGATTCAGTGTGTGCATGTATGTGTTTGTGTCCGTGTGTGTGTTTGTGCCCGTGTGTGTGTATATGTGTGTTCGTGCGTGTAATTGTGTGTCCGTCTCTGCATGTATGTGTTTGTCAGTGTGCGCACACACACACACACACACACACATATATATATATGTGTGTCTGTGTCCGCGTGTCTACGTGCTTGTTTGATAGTCCGGGTGTGTATGTGTGTCCGTGCCTGTGTTTGTATCTGTGTGCATGTGTGTGTGTTCGTGTGTGTATTTGTGTGTTCGTGTGTGTATTTGTGTGTCCGTCTATACATGAATGTGTTTGTGTGCCCGTGTGTGTTTCTATTCGTGTGTGTATATGTGTGTGTTCGTGCATGTACATGAACGTGTCTGTACATGAACGTGTTTGTGTGGCCGTATGTGTATGTGATTGTGTGTGCATGTTTGTGTCCGTGTGTGTGTTTGTGCCCGTGTCTGTTTGTATTCGTGTGTGTATATGTGTGTTCGTGCGTGTATTTGTGTGTCCGTCTGTGCGTGTATATGTTTGTCAGTGCACACACACACACACACACACACATATATATATATATTTGTATGTCCGTGTGTGTGTGTGTTTGTGGCCGTGTATATATGTGCCCGTGTGTGTTTGTATCCGTGTGTATGTGTGTGTCCGTGCGTATGTATATTTGAATCCGTGTGAGTATGTGTGAGTGTGTTTTTGTTTGTGTACCTCTGCTTGAGTATGCATGTGTATTTGAGAATGTAAGCGAGTCCGTGAGTGAGAGCGTTTATATGTCCGTGTGTGTTTGTGTGCTCCTGTGCCTTTGAATAGTTTAACACAAAAATGAAAGGTCCATTAACCAAACTTGGTATATAAGTTCAACATGTTTCAAGGATGCCATACAAAGATTTTCAGGAAAATCCCTCACGCTATACTCCTCTTTACATGAAAAAGGTTTCTAAAATTTGGATATTCTTAAAATAGTCTTAACAAATTTTAATTCACTGCTGCAAATAATTCACTCGACGTTTTCACGCGTAGACTGTTTATGCCTATGGGTCGCGCACTACGGCGCGCAAACACTCCAGTCACACCCAACTCAATATAGTTCACAACACCACACAACAATGCGATTCTTCCTCCTTTTATGTCTAGGGGAAAAAAACTCACATAACTTCTTCAAAGCTTTTGGAAGCCGAGAAAATTCGAGAGTCGCGTCCCGAAGGTACCGATTACCGTCGAGTCGCTCTTCCTGTTGTTTACGCATCGAACTGTGATGTCTCACATTTCAGCTCCACTGCCGCATACCAGAGCGAACATGAGCGAGACCACATACACGGACGTCATAGTCACAGTTCTCTTTGTCGAAATTCTGGATGGAATTCAATATCTTGTCTACCTAGGTACTATATACGGATCAGAGAAAGTAAACATGTCTTTTTGCTTTAGAAGGTCTCAAAACTATATTTTCCATGAAATGTCGATATCAAATTTCGGTTGGAATATAATATTTCCCGCACTCACTATACGTAGAGGAGAAAGAGGCTTCCAAAGCGCATAATATTAAATACTTTTACTGATATAACATATGTCTACCCCGATTGTAACGAACGCAATAAGACCATCGGAGTTCCGATACTAGCGCTCTGCATGTGAGGCACTGGTAGCTTCGAGAGAGTGACGTTTTGATTTCAGATTATTAATTATTCTCTCCATTTCACTCCTCTTGCAGTAACCAAGTGAATATTGCTTAATTTGAAACTATTTCCGATAATTAACATAACGTGAATAAAATCACCACCTTTTTGTATGGCTAAACTATAAAGGGGGCAGTGTGAAGCTATAATGAGTAGAGAAAGTTGTGTGACTGTAAATAATAGTTTTTCAATTTATCTACAAGTACTGTGTACATAGTGTATAGAGAAGGTATTGCATTCCACCCAAAATTCGAAACGGGATTTCGACGGAAATACACCTTTTAGGGTCCCCTGTAAAAAAACATTTTAGAAAAAGGTCCGTGTGCGTATGTTCATGTCTGTCAACACGATATCTCAAAAACTAAAAGTAGGTAAATACCGAACTAGGTATTTAAGTTTAGTATCTTCCAGGGATGCGACACGAAGATTTTGAGAAAAATCCTCCCAACCCAAACTACCTTTTACATGAAACAATTTGCGAAAATGTTTATTTTCTCAAAAATAGCTCTAACGAATTTGATTAAAATACCTATACTAAAGATATGTATATGACAAATAAAATGTATATCTTGAATTTTCTGGGAGTAGTCTCTAAAGATCTCTTCATTCTGTATGCATTTTGCAGAATTTTGCATAACTGGTAAACCATAAAAGACAGACAAAAACTTTAGAATAACGCACAATTTATGTCACTTAAGTTTTTGATGTGGAAGTAACCGTTTCCGAGATATGCCTTGTTATTGGTTTTAATTGTGAAGTACTTATATACACTTATCAAACAGGAAGAGCCCGTTTTTCGTTTGTTCTACTCCTGCCCAAGAAAAGAAGCGATTTGCAATGACAATCTCATAACTACAGCTTTTAAAACAATTGACTATCACTTTAGCCTAGTGCATTCCTTTAGTTCCCTTGTATTTAAAAGTAACTAATTAATAAGAACATTCTCCTAATGTTTATCTCGATTAGCGTGGTGTAAAAAGAAGAATAATCCTTTGTAAGAAGTTTGTAGATCAGCTAGAGAAGTTCATGTGAGTGTAACACATCAGCTTTTTTGTAGAGTTAACCATTTCCTAGATATCCTTTATCTTAGCTTCAATTTTTTAAATGCCTACTTGTGTAATTAATTTCATATCTCTTTTGTTTTACACAAGACCATGCATAGAGAACCGAACTAAACTGTATTGCATAGGGACAGCTTTTAAAATATTTGACTGTCGGCTTAGCCTAGTATACTCCCTTATTTCCCTTCTTCTTATAAGGAAGCAAGTAATTAAGACAATTTCTGCTAGTGTTTATCTCGATTATCATAAAGTAGATAGAAGAATAAAGTGTTTAACCATTATTTGTTACTGCGATGCAGAGAAAGCCATGTGAATGGGACATGAGAATTCAATAGCTAGCGAATCCCTAAAAATAACCCCCAGCGAACTTATAACTGCGCGACGGTCACGGTACATCTAAAAGCAACAAAACAGAACTTTCAGACGTTAATTTTATTTTGTGTAAAATTAATTGTTCTCTTGTGTTGTTGTAGGAAAACATTTTCCTTATTTTTGCTTTCAAAGATATAAATATACAGGGACGTGTTTGTGTTGTGAAAACCTCGTTTCTCCGCCTTAGGGAACACAATCCTCACATTCAAATGCATTTTAGATAAACATGATTGCCAATGTATATCACGATTCTGCAATATCTTACCTCCCATGTGGTATCTAAAGAAAAACGTTGGGTTTGCTATCAATGCCTTCTCATTTCAGTCCATGATATTATAGTTTACGTGGTAAATATGTCTTTTTACGCAGCTGTTGAAATCCGTAAAGCAGCGAACGACTTAGCACAACTAAAAACCTGATGTGTTCCATTCACATGACTTTCTCTACATTTCTGCAACAAATTATTTTTAAAAAGCCCGTGTTTCTATTTATCTCATGCTAATCGAGAAAAAACTAGCAGAAATATTATTTGCTTCCGTGTAAGTAGAAGGAATTAAGGGAATACCATAGGTTAAAGTGATAGTCCAAAGGTGGTTGATATGAGACTGTAGTTCCTTTGTTTGTATGGACAGGGGTTGACAAACTCCTGTATGAGAAAAGTATAAATTTTGTAAAGCTGAAACCGCGAAAAAAGATTATCTAAAAAACGATAAACACCACGAGAAAATGTATGTATCATAAATTGTGTGTTTAAACGTGCCTTACATTTTTGTGTGGTAAGTATTTATACATCTCTTGAAGTTTAACAGCTATGCAAAATTCCGTAAAATTCATCCAGAATAAGGTAGTCTTCAGAGGCTATACCCAGAAAATTCTGTCGCATCCTTGGAGGATACCAAAACTTAAATGCTAAATTTGGTATTTAACGGTCTTTTCGTTTTTGAGCTATGATACCCACAGGTACACACACGAACATTTTTCTAAGATACAGGGACCCTAAAACATATATTTCCGGTGAAATCTCGGAATCGATTTTTTGGGTGGAATACAATACCTTCTCTATACACTATGTATGTAGTACGTATAGAGAAAGTAATAACGAAAGATATCAACACAAAACTTTATTTACAAAGTTACAGATCCTTACTGTATTTCTCAATCTAATCTATATTCTGTCAAGACATTTATTGTCACGTGAAACCAGTTTTTCAATGTCGATGCTATACTTTTCCACCGGCAAAGAACTTACTCATTTTTACTTTATCTACACGTACTATGTACATAGTGTACAGAGAAGGTATTGCACTCCACCAAAAAGTTCGATACCGAGATTTCACCGGAAATATATGTTTTAGGGTCCTCTGTTTAAAAAAAATCAGAAAAAGATTCGTGTGTGTGTCCGTGTGTCTGTGAACACGATAAATCAAAAACAAAAAGTCGGTAAAATACCACATTTGGTATTAAATTGTAATATCTTCACAGATGCGACACGAAGATTTTGAGAAAAATCCTCCTACCCTAAACCACACTTTACATCGAACTTTTTTCGAAAATGTTGATTTTCTAAAATATGGCTCTAACGATTTTGATTAAAATATCGGATATTAAAGCTATTTACCTGACAAAGAAAATGTATATCTTGAAATTTTCTGGGAATAGCATCTGAAGACAACTTTATTCTCGGTGAATTTTACGGAATTTTGCATAACTAGTAAACCGTAAGAAATGGACAAAAACTTACCACACAAAAAATCTAGAGCACATTAAAACACACAATTTATCTTGTATACATTTTTTTCGCGGAATTGATCGTTTTTTAGATATTCGTTGTTCTTGGTTTCAGCTTTGAAAAACCTAACTTTTCTCATACAGGAATTTGTCAACTCCTGTCCATACAAACAAAGGAACTTCAGTCACTTTCTGTTCTAGTTACAAGGAAACATAAGCTTCAGATTTTTTTTGAATGCACACAATTTTCATCAATATAATTTTATATGCAAATAACGCAAGAGTATAATACAATAAACGAGTCTTCAGTGAGGAAATGGCGCATAATTTACGAGTAATCAAGGATGAACAAGTGTGTACGACAAACACCGGAGTGGAGGTTCATCAATCGTTATGGCGGAGTTGAAAGCAAACATTGATAAAAAAATTAATTAAACTCTGATGTGTTCCATCCACATGACTTTCTCTACATCTCTGCAATGAATTATTGTTAAAAAGCTTATTCTTCTATTTACTTAATGCCAATTGAGAAAAAAATTAACTGAAATGGTCGATTACTTGCTTCCATGTAAGTAGAAGTGAAGTAAGGGAGTACCTTAGGTTAAAGCGGTTGAAGTTCCTTGTTTCTATGACTAGGAGTTGATAATTTCCTGTATGAGAAAAGTATAAGTATTTTAAAGCAGAAACAAATAACAAAAAATATCTCAAAATCCACCAACTCCACGAAAAAGTTTATATAACATAAATTGTGTGTTTTAGTGAGCTCTACGTCTTCTATAAAGTAAATTTTTGTCTATCTCTTTCGGTTTACTAGTTATGCAAGATTCCGAAAGGTTCATCCAGAATAAAAATGTTTTCAGGCGCTATGCCCAGAAAATTCAAGATATACATTTTATTTGTCATATAACTATCTTAGCATATGGATTTTAATCAAAATCATTAAAGCCATTTTTGAGAAAATCAAAATTCTCGAAAATTTTTCCATGTAAAGAGTAGCTTGGGTAGGGGGAATTTTTCTGAAAATCTTCCGGTCGCATCCTTTTAAGTTACTAAACTTAAATACCAAGTTTGATATTTTACCGACTTTTCGTTTTTTAGTTATCGGCGTAGACACACGGACCTTTTTCTGAAAATACTTCTTTTTGGATACAAATGACCCTAAACTGTCTTATTCTGTGAAATTTGGGTATCGAATTTTTGTGTGGAATGCAATACCTTCTCTGTATACTATTTACATAGTATGTGTAGAGAAACTAAATGCTTTTTTTGGATACAGGCGACCCTAAAACTTCTATTTCCGGTGAAATCTAGGTATCGCATTTTTGGGTACACTATGTACAAAGTACGTGTAGAGAGAGTAAAAATATCTGATGTGTTCCATTCACTCACTTTCTCTAACTGTTCTATCTACAAACAGACTTGTGAGGAATGACTATTCTTCTTTCTAAACAATGCTAACGGAGACAAACAATAGCAGAATGTTCTTATTACTTAGCCAGGTGGCTCAAACATTTCGTCTGGGACTGGCATTCTGGAAGTCGTGGTATCATTTCCCCGCGGCCGACCTTTCTGACCCATGGTTTTCTTTTCGAGGGTTTCCCGGGTCGCTACGGAGGATCCTTCATCCCGTCGAAATTCCTGTCCCTTCATTTCATCCGTATGGGTTTTCTTTCTGGGTTGTTAGTGACGGCGAGGGTTGCGGTGATGGTGCCCTGTATTGGAGATGTTTGAAACTCAGCTCTCGGCGGCAGGACGGCGCTGGGGGTCATCGATATGCTCAGCGGCCGTTTATTCAGACCTGATGTGCGGGTTACTAGCACTCACGTCGAGATGAAGAAGTGCTTGGGAACTACAGAGTGATTTATGTAGAACTCACATTTCTTTCTTTAATTATTCCGTTGGAAATTCATTCAGCGACCCAATTTTAGCACCAAATTAAGCAGTATGTTCTGGAGTTTCGATTCTTTGTCACTAAATGCGCAGATGTTTATGTTTTATTTCTAATTGCATTGTTGGCAACTGTTTCTACATTTTGTTCTTGTACTCAACGTGAAAATGCAGTACGATGTAGAGCTGAGCCAAGGATATTTTCAGCAAGATGGCGCTACATGCCATACATCAAATGAAACCATGACTTAATTGCAAGTTTCTTTGACGACCGGACACTTTCCAGGAACTTGTGGCCACCGAGATCTCCGGATTTGACACCGCCGGACTTCTTTCTATGGGCTTACTTAAAAGGCAGGGTTTACGCCACACGTCCCCAGACATTGGACGATCTGAAGCACAACATCACAAAGGAGATTCAAGCTATTGACAACAGAGTCCTCCAATGAGTGGCCAGTAACATGGTTGAGTTGTGCTTATGCAGGATGGAGAACATTTTCAACATTTGCTATAGAGGTAAATAATCTCCCAAAATTCTTCTACAATTAAGTATAATAAGTTGTCGCTAGCATAACACGTTTTAAAATAATTAATGAAAGAAATGTGTCAGCCCTATATAAATCACTCTGCATTAGGAACTCTCCACGATGACTCCGTACCGCAATCTGGTTCCGGCTGCTGCTGTAATTGCTCTCATCCCATCCTCTCCTCCCGGGGTCTGACTTACAAAAAGCCTAATCACTGACTGAGATACTCAATCTCCTCCGATACACTACACTACAATAGTAAGGAACTAAAGGAATGTACTATGCTAAAGCGATAGTCAAATGTTTTAAAACTTGTCGTTATAGATTCTCATAAGTAATACCACGAGTGTTTTCATCTTGTCGATATTATCAATATGTTTATTTACCGAATAGTGTTTTTTACAATGTACATAGGGATAGAGAAGGTATTGTAATGCACCCAAAAATTCGAAAACGAGATTTCACTGGAAATATATGTTTTGGGATCCCCTGAGTCCAAAAAAGCATTTTTAAAAAAAGGTCTCTGTGTGTGTGTGTGTGTGTGTGTGTTTGTGTGTGTGTGTGTGGACAGCATATCCCCAAAACAAAAAGACCGCTAAATTCCAACCTTAGTATTTATTTAGTATCTTCCAAGGATACGACACGAAGATTTTCAAAAAACTCCCCCCACCACAAACTACTCTTTACATGGAAAAATTTTCGAAAATTTTGATTTTCTTAAAAATGGCTTTAAGGATTTTCATTAAAATCCCGTATATTAAAACAATTTATGTCCGAAATAAAATGTATATCTCGAATTTTTTGGGAATAGCCTCTGAAGACCTATTATTCTGGATTCATTTTGCTGAATTTTGCTTAACTGCTAAACCGTAAGAGATAGAAAAAACGCACTACACAAAAAATGTACCTCATGACAAAACACACAATTTTTGTCCTTTACGTTTTTGTTGTGGAGGTAACCGTTTTCGAGATATTCCTTGTTATTGGTTTCAATTGTGAAGTGCTTAAACTTTTCTCACACAGGATGTCTCTGTCTTTCTTTTGTTCTACTCATGGCCAAGCAAAGAAGTGATTTGCAATGACAATCTCATAACTATAGCTTTTAAAAAAAAATTGACAATCACTTTAGCATAGCGCATTCCCTTATTCCCTTCTACTTATAAGGAACTAAATAATAAAATTCTGCTAACATTTATCTTGATTAGCATTGTGTACAAAGAAGAATAATCTTTTGTAGGAGTTTTGTAGAGCGGCTAGAGTTAGTCATGTGAGTGTAACACATCAGATTTTTTTTTTCAGTCTTCACTACCTCCTGAATTATGATATGGCCGACTGTGCCTACACTCAATGTACGGATATCGATAGCAACAATAGAAATAGCGAACAATTGTTTTATTTCAGCTTTTAATAACTAATACATGAAATGGAAACGAACATTATTTTATTTGAGGTTATTGCATTCATATGTACATAAGAAATACAAATGATAATTATTTTCACTCCTTTCTGAACTAAATACATTATGAAGTGGATAAAACTTTAAATAAAGATTGTAACTGAATTAATATAAAATATTGTTGTGGGACAGACAGTTATTAAAAGTGAAAAGTTGACTGCCTGGATTGCCATCTTGTTACCAATTACAAAGACACGAGATTAAACAAACGAATGTCAGGTGCGACAAGATTTCAAAGAAATGAACATCAGCTGCGATAAAATATTTCGATAATATCGCGATTGCTTGAAATTGGCCTAATCTCAGCACTAATAGTTGAGCTAAATTGTCGTTGAAATTAGCTTCTTTGTATGGCCAAGAGTAAAACAAAAGAAACACGGGCGACTTCCTGTCTGTATTTTAAAGATTGCTTCCGTGGTCGAGTAGTCAGCGGAATGACTTCTCACTCGGAGATCCCGGATTCGATTTCCGTCTGGGGTGTGGACTTTTTCTTTAACCATTTCCTGTGCCCCACAGAGTTTGGAAGTGTAACTGTAAGAATGGATGTTTGAAGAAAATAAAATGATTAAAACCCCAATGTTAAGAACTTGCAGAGAATGAGCTGCTTCTAAAGCAAACGCCCCCGATATGACCGTAGATGTTAAATGGAATTATAGAAATGAACAAATAAAAAGTACTTTAAAATTGAAACAAGGATTACCTCGGAAACTGTTACCGGCACAACAAAAATATACAGCACATATATATTTATTTATTTGTTTATTTTTTGACAAGATATAAATTTTTTGTGTATGTCTTTTAATTGAAGTCTTTTATAAATGGTTGAGCTAGGTGAATTCTGTTTTATATTTATTGAATTGAATTTAGACTTTAAGTAAAAAGACTTAAATGTTGAGAGACAAGAAGACCCTATAGAGTTTTATAAATGTGTAAATTGTTTGGGTTAATAGGTAATTCAAATTATTGTAAAAGTATTTATTTGCGGTGATTAAAAGACAAATAAATAAAATTTAACATTGTAATTAGGTGTATGATCCATAAATAATGATTAAAAAATTAAATTCGCGTGTCTCTTAGGATTTATCAGTTATGCAATAATCATTGAGAATGAAGAGGGCTTCAGAGGTTATTC
This sequence comes from Hymenopus coronatus, assembly GCA_030762935.1. Classification (NCBI taxonomy): domain Eukaryota; kingdom Metazoa; phylum Arthropoda; class Insecta; order Mantodea; family Hymenopodidae; genus Hymenopus; species Hymenopus coronatus. Next base: position 20,810,574 of record CM060888.1, read on the forward strand.
CCAGAAAATTCAAGATATACATATTTCACGTAAATATCTTTAATATGCGGTTTGTTAACCAAAATCGTTACAACCGTTTTGTGAGAAAATCAACATTTTCGAAAATTTTTGCATGCGAAGGATAGTTCGATTTGGGGAGATTTTGCTGAAGATATTTTTGTAACATCCTTGGGATGTAAAACTTACGTTTTTGAACTATGTTGTCCACCCACCCATACACAGAAACACACATACACATTGATATTTTTAGCTTCTCTAGTAAGTATGTATATGCAATACATATAATACCTATAGAAGGTATCTATTGTATTCCACTCAAATGTATAAATGTATGTTTTGAGGTCCTCTGATTAAAATTTAGAAAAAGGTACGTGTGTGTGGACAGCATAGCTCAAAAAGGAACTGACCGTTAAATACCAAACTTGGCATTTACGTTTGGTATCTTTCAAGAATTCAACACGAAGATTTTCAAGAAAATCAAGCGTATTATGTAATACAGTTACTGAATTATATAAGTACATTATTAGGTGAAGTGCATCAATGGTGTAAGACTCATTTTATTTAATATACTACTTCCAAACCGTGCTCATTTCTGAAACGAATACTGTTGATACACTGAGAAACAAAAGTCAGTTTACAGACTGGAATATTTTATCCTATTTGTTTGTTATTTTTATTTATTTATTTATTTATTTTTTTGTAATTTAACGTCCTTTAACCTAGTTTGGTCACATCGGACGATGAATGTAATTGATGATATGCTCAAATGATCTCGGGGTGCATGGAGCTTAAAGTTACTCGACATTCGTCTTCTCAGGATAAGGGAAAACCCCGAAAAAAACCTTACCCGGGTAACTCACCCTAAGCGAGATTCGAACTCACGACCTTTTGAACGTGAGGCAGACACGCTACCACCACACTACCCAGGCAGGCTTATTGTTTGTTATTATGGTTGTCGTTAATGGATTTTTAGCATTAATACACCTACCTTATAATAATTATGGGTAGAGAAAGTTACGTATAATTACAAATATTACTAACATTTGTAATTATTTTAAGATAATTTATTGTTGGAGTTTCCATTCGGGTAAAACACCCTGAATTGGACTGAGGACATGTGGTTGTTCTAACAATTTCATTGTTTTAGTTTTATCGTATCTCCGGTTGAATACTTTGTGTTTGGAACAGCTAGAGACAGTTTATCCCATTGATTATTTTAATGTGATATGTGTCAGTTCTGGAGTTAATAGGCATTAAACGCCAGACACAGAATTCATAACAATTAGTTTCTGTACCACTAGGTAGAGGAAATATTGCATTCCACTTAAAACAGTTATCCAAATTGCAATGCAAATATGCGATTTGAGGTTGACTGTAGCCCCCCCCCCCGAAAAAAAGCTTTAGAAAAAGAGTGCATGTGTGCTTGTGTGTGTGTGTGCGCGCGCACGTGAGTGTCTATGTCTATTCCATATTTAAAATATATGAGTAAGAATTACAAATCTACGAACAAATAAAACAATTTTAACACGTGTATCATACACTATTACTTTCTCTACACGTACTATGTACAGTGTATAGAGAAGGTATTGTAATGCACCCAAAATTTGATACCGTGATTTCACCAGAAATACATGTCTTGAGACCCCCTGAGTACAAAAAAGCATTTTTAGACAAATGTCCATGTGTGTCTGTGTGTGTATATGTGGGCAGCATAGCTCAGAAACGAAAATACCGTTAAGTACCAAACTTGGTATTTAGGTTCAGTATCTTTAAAGGATGCGACATGAAGATTTTCAAGAAAATCCCCCACCCCAACTTCTCAAAAATGGCTCTAACGATTTTGATTAAAATATTACGGAATTTTGTATAACTGGTAAACCGTAACAGATACACAAAAACTTACCTTTCAAAAAATGTAGAGCACGTTAAAACACTCAATTTGTGTTATATTCCCTTTTTTTTTGTGGAGTTGATCGGTTTTCTTTGTTTTTGTTTTCAGCCTTGAAAAACTTAGACTTTTCTCATACAGGAATTTGTCAACTCGTGTCCATACAAACAAAGGAACTTCAGTCACATAGCAACCAGCTTTTGACTTCACATTAACCTATGTACTCCCTTATTTCGCTTCTACTTACAAGGAAGCAAATAATAAGACTATTTCTGTTAATTTTTTCTCGATGGCCCAAGAGGTAAATAGAAGCATAAGCTTTTTAACAATAATTTGTTGCAGAGATGTAGAGAAAGTCATGTGAATGTAACACATCATATTTTTTTTAAACAGTTCTCAATATTTATGGACATATTATAATTATAAATAGATTGTTTTACCTATTTCACGGAGTTCATGCTTAATGGTCTGCGATATTCAGTGCTTATCATCGGTGTCATCACCTGCGGTGCCATGGTAGTAAAACCGGGCGTTAAACACTATCAAAAAATCCGATGTGTTCCATTCATATGACTTTCTCTACAGTTCTGCAACAAATTATTGTTAAAAAGCTTATTCTTTTTTTCTCTTCATGCTAATCGAGAAAAATTAGCAGAAACAGTCTTATAATTCCTTCCATGCAAGTAGGAGGGAAATAAGGGAGTAGCATAGGTTAAAGTTTTAGTCAAACGCTGGTTGCTATGTGATTGAAGTTCCTTTGTTTGTATGGACACGAGTTGACAAATTACTGTATGAGAAAAGTAAGTTTTTCAAAGCTGAAAGTAAAAACAAGGAATATCTCAAAAACGATCAACTCCATGAAAAAAATGTATATGACATAGATTGTGTATTTTAACATGCTCTACATTTTTGGTGTGGAAAGTTTTTGTCCATCTCTTACGGTTTAGCAGTTATGCAAAATTCTGTAATAAAGTAGTCTTCAGAGGCTATTCCCAGAAAATTCAAGATATACATTTTATTTGCGATAGAAATGGTTTTAATATGTAGTATTTTGATCAAAATCGTTAGACCCATTTTTAAGAAAAACAAAATTTTCGAAAATTTGTCCATGTAAAGTGTAGTTTGGGGTAGGGGGATTTTCTTGAAAATCTTCGTGTCGCATCTTTGGAAAATACCAAACTTAATTACCAAGTTTGGTATTTAACGGTCAGTTAGTTTTTGAGTTATGCTGCCCAAAGACACACACATACACACGCACACACGAAATTTTTCTAAAAATGCTTTTTTTTGCATTCAGGTGGTCTCAAAACATACATTTCCCTTGAAATATCGGTATTGAATTGGGTACATTACAATAGCTTCTCTATACAGAATGTACACAGTACGTGTAGAGAAAGTAGTAACATATTTAAATTAGAATACCATGTTTAAGCAGGTTAAACTCTGGAACGTGTAATATATTGTATTAGCCCCATGTGATATCTATTCATTTACGGTCCCTTGTAAGATTTCTCTTGGCTGAAATAAGGTTATAGATACGTTCGTTACCGAGCTGTCGATATGAGGCCCCCCAGGGCTTTTATCCATCCTGTCTTCATCTTTGTGACGTTAATTATCCTAGAGCGCGCTGTTGGCGTCACTTCTCATGTGTGTTGCCATGTTCCACCAGGAAACATTCATGCAGAAGAAAAAAAAAAGGGAGAAATCTAATATGTTCCTTTCTCTATATCTCTGTTACAAATAGCTGTTAAAAAGCTTATTCTTCTATATGCTCGTGATAATCGAGATAAATGTTTGCTTACATGGACCTATTATTTAGTTTCTTCTAATTATAAGGCAAATAAGCGAGTAACATAAGCTAAAGCGATGGTGAAAATATTTTAAAAGCAGGTTGCTATGTGATTGAAATTTGTTTGTATGGCTAGTAGTTGAAAAATTCCCGTATTAGAAAATTATAATTTGAAACTAATAACAAGGAATATCGCAGAAGCGGTCAGCTCTTAAAAAAATTTATATGACTTAAATTCATCTAGAATAATGAGGTTTTCTGGTATTTCCAGAAAACAAAAGATATGCATTTTATTTGTCATGTAAATATATTTAGTATACGATAGTGCAATCAACATCGTTAGAGTAAATAACATTTTTCGAACTTAAATACCAAGTTTGTTTATTTAACGGACTTGTCTTATTTGAGCTGTGCTGCCCAAGAAATATAGAGAGACACACACACACAGATAGAGACCGACAGACTTACACACTGATATTTTTCTAAAAATGCTTTTCTTGGATTCAGGGGGTTTCAAAACATGTATTTCCGGCGAGATCGTGGCCTCGAATTTTATGTGCAATGCATTACCTCCTCTACACGATTTATGTTATATATATTCGTGGACTTGATCGTTTTTGAGTTATCCATTGTTTTTGATTTCATGTTTAAAATTTTCCCATACAGTAATTTGTCAACTCAATTCTATACAAAGGAACTTCAGTGACATAGCAACCAGCTTTTGACTATCACTTTAACCTGTGGTACTCCCTTATTAGGCTTCTACTTACAAGGAAGCAAGTAATAAGACTAGTTCTGCTGATTTTTTCTCGATTAGCAGGAAGTAAATAGAAGCCTAAGCTTTTTAACAATAATTTGCTGCAGAGATGTAGAGAAAGTCATGTGAATGGAACTCATCAGATTTATCCCTAATTGTTTGGAAGTTATGGTCAATTTTGTTTATGCTTTATCATGTTACTAAAAAGGTCCCTTGTGACAAAAATAATTCAAATGTTGATCTAATATTTTATCTCTACGCTTACAGATTACCATAGGGTTGTCTGTTCTCTTTTGGTTTAGGTTCCAAAACTTTTTCAAGTTATGAAAATGCTTTTCTTTGTCATAAAAAGATAGCTGTTGTGTTTGAAAATTGAAAACCTAGACTTAAATTTATCTAACAGTAAAACCTACGGCAATTCTTATTCATTTTACAGGAAGAAAAATGCTAAAAATATAAATAGCGAGAAAACAAGGAAAGACTTGAATGCATGGCTCACATTAAAATCCACCAGGTTGGTAGGTTGGACCCTCAGCTTTCCTTTCTCTCTCCTCTGCTGCTGCCTTGTCGGTCCTTTTCTTCTTTAATTACTGTTTTTCTTCGGCACAACTTCGCTTTTTACTTTGCATGATGCGACTGGGATCTCGTCGAACTGAAGTTTTTCTTACCGAGTCTAGTACAGTTACATTTCTAATGCTTTGCTGTTGCTCCAGTGAGTTAAGGCATATAAAAATGGCACCTGTGCTAAAAGTAAGTCTTTTACCATATGCCAGTAATGTTAAATGTAGAAAATTCTGTCACTCGTTGCTATAAAATTATAACACTTCAATGTAGCCAACTTTGGTTTATGCGTCCACGGCCTCATCCAAGTAGCATAAAACTCTGAAAGTTCGTATAGATCCATAAAATGGCGATGATTTCAATGTCAGGAACATGGAATCTGCTGAACCAGACGAAACTACGCAAGCAGCGGAAAGAGCAAAATTACAACTGCTACTCTGCCTCCGTTGTATACAATGTTGTCGTTCTGTAGGAGTAAGTCATCATGTTGTCAGCACTGATGCTAAGCAAGGCAACAAATGGATATGCATACCGTTAAGCATGAGCTCTGTGAAATAAGTAAAACTATCTATACATGGTCGTCTCCTTAGCACGGTGGTAGCGCAGCTGCTTACCAAGCGGGAGACCAGGGTTCGATCCCCAGTACCGGCGTGGAGATTTTTCCCCCGCTGGAAGACCTGGCCCGGGGTGCACTCAGCCTCTTAAGGTTCCTGGGGGGCCAGTTGAGGAACTACTTGATGGAGAAGTAGCAGCTCCAGGTCATGAGGACCGCATTAACCGGCCGGGAGGACTCGAGGCGCTGACTACGTCTCACCCTCCACTTCTGCACCCCATCCGTCTGTAGTGGACCGAGATGGGGGACGCAGCGGCCGGGCGGTAGGCCAAGGTTCCCCGTGAGCTGTCGTGCCATGTCTATAAATATTGAAAAAATATGTAAAACTAATGTATGACACATGTGTTAAAATTGTTGTCTACAATTTTCACCATTTGTATCACAACTAACTAATTTTGATTCCAGGAATGTTTAAATTATTTTTTTCTCGTAGTCGGCCCCGTATTTAAGACTGACACCCCCGTAGACCTACAAATGGATGCCTAGGGATCAGAAGCCGATCGGGGAGCCAACGGTATGTAACCACAGAATGAAGAACCTGGAACGAGTGGTCTGTCCGTAGCCAGGCATGAGCGTGAGGAAGTCGATGAAATGAATGATAGGAAAGGTAATAATATAAAAAGTGGTGGAATGAGTGGCGGGGAAATCGGAGGATCCGGAGAAAATCCGCCCAGACGTCGTGTCGTCTACCACAATTCCCACATGCGGGCGCTTGGGATCGAACCCGGGCCGCCTAGACGGGGAGTCTAACCACGCTGCCATTGCGCTGTCTTTAAATTATTTTATGGAATTAAAATAAAACAGTCGATCTTTTGTGATTTTTCATGAAATTTCAGTCATACTCTCAAGAAAGAGGTTCAAGTCTGTGTACTTAGAGGAAACAGTTTCGTTACTACGTTATATATAGGTATCGCGGGATATATAGGTTACATAGACACGAAAAGGGTGAGAGAGGTATAGAGACAGACAGAGGAAGGAAAGAAGAGTATGATGAGTTGTGCACGTTTTGTTACCCCATTAGCAGTTTCGCTGCCACCCTATACTGTATATTGTCACTCTGACGCCGAGGAAACATTTCAGTTGGTGCCAGATCGTTATGTTGTATAAAATCAATCCATACTGGAGAGAAAGTTTGAACTGTCTGCGTGTTTAACAAGCGCTTGATAACATTATCTCACTGTTCCCCGGCACCAAACGCTAATTGGATAGTCACAAACAAAACACAATACACACAACTGATTTACAACTGTTTCTTATTATATGCTACTTGACAGGCGTCCCTCGTCTCCATCTGTAAACAGCTGCAATTATTGCTTTATTACTTTCTCTACACGTACTATGTATATAGTGTATAGATGTTTTCCACCCAAAAATCGATCCCGATATTTCACCGGAAATACATGTTTTAGGATCCCCTGACTCCAAAAACATGTTTTTACTTTCTCTACACGTACTATATACATAGTGAAAAAGTATTGTATGTGTGTGTGTCTGTGAACACAATGACTCAAATACGAAAAGTCGGTAATATACCTTGTATGCCACACGAAGGTTAGGAAGAAAATCCCCCCCACTCCAAATTACCCTTTACAGGGAAAATATTTCCAAAATTTTGAATTTCTCAAAAATGGCTCGAAAAATGTTAGCATTGCCGTACTTTAAAGATATTTACATGAAAAATAAAGTGTATATCTTGATATTCTCAGAGTAGCCTATGAAGACCTCTTTATTCTGGATGAATTTTGCTGAAGTTTGCATAACTAGTAAACCTTAAAAGACAGGAAAAAACTTAAGTATTACAAAAACATGTAGATCATCTTAAAACACAATTTAGATTACATGTTCGCTGAATTTAGCGTTTTCGAGACATGCCTTGTTATTGGAGTTAAAATAGAGGAATTGAGAAATGACTATAGATCAAGTAAAAAAAAATCTGGCCAAATCTATACAGCAATCGAAACGAATGCATTGGGTAAAATTTGCGACGCATTAAATGATATGTGAGGGCTGGGATATAAAATTGTTACCGACCGACTGACGAAAAAGATGCCTGTTTATCTGACCACCACAAACAAGAGAGATATTGCAAGGCCCCACTTCCCGTATAGAGATGATAGGCTGGACCCTATTGTGGGTGTTCCGGATGTGGAATTATTCACTACAGACGAAGTAGATGAAGTGACAACAAGTATGAAAACAGGAAAGACCCTGGGGATAGATGGAATCCCTCCAGAAGCCATGGTAAATGCATACAAGATAGCGCCAGATTGGATCTTATCTATAATGAACAAATTGTTGATGGAGCAAAATTTCCCGAAACAAGGGAAGGTCGCTAAGATGGTTCTTTTACCGAAAGGAGACAGATGCCTACAAGACCCACTACCATCCGCATACAGACCCTTATGTCTTCTGAACACGATTAGTAAGTGTTATGAAGAATTAATAAGAATAAGATTAGAGAGAGAATTAGTGTTAAGTGGAGGACTAAGTAGCCATTAGTTTGGCTTTAGGAAAGGCAAATCTACGACCCAGGCTATTGAGACAGTGATGAAAATTACGGAAGAGCAAAATGGATTGTACTAATTACGCTCGATGTTAAAAATGCCTTTAATACTGCGTCATGAGCCTAATAATCAAGGAACTCGAAAGAGGAAATATCTCTACCCTAATTTTCTTATTTTGAAGATCTAAAAATAGAAATTGATAAGACCGAGATGGAGGTTACAGCTGGAGTACTTCAAACATCTATCCTTGGGTCGATGCTATGGAATACATTATATGATGGAGTTTTGGAGATAAAATTGCCCGAAGGTGTAATATCCGTTGCTTATGCTGATGATCTGGCAGTGGCGGCTGATGATGAAGACGAACTTGTACTTAGAGGAAACGAATCCCTTAGACGCATTGATAGGTGGATAGAGTACAACAAATTAAAGCTTGTGCCTCAGAAAACAGAGTGCGTCATAATGAAAGGACCAAGGAAAAAACTATCAAGATACAAGATACAAAAATAACTCCAGTAAAGGCAATTAGGTATCTAGGTATAATGATTGATGAAAATGTTACTTTTAATGCACATGTCAGAATGATAATCGAGAAAGCAGAAAGAAAAGCATCGAAATTGTGTAGGCTGTTGCCAAATATGGGAGGTCCTCAATCTCTGAAAAGGCAAATAATATGTGAAGCGGTCTACTCCATCTTATTATATGCATCATCAATATGGCATTCGGCCCTAAAGAGGAAAAAAAAATGTTGAAGCACTATTGAAAATACAACGAAATATGCTTTTGTGGATTGTATGCGCGTATAGAACTGTGTCTAATAGAGAACTGCAAGTAATAGCAGGGGCCATTCCAATTGACCCGCAAGTAAAACAGTGAAATCTCATACATGAAAGAGCCCAGGGTAATTGTAAGCGACAGAAAACTGAAATTAGGAAAGAAATAAACGTCGAATGGCAACAAAGGTGGGATGAAATCACGTTAGTGGTAACACTACGACTACCACTACGACTACGACTAACACTACGACTACGACTACCACTACGACTACCACTATCACTACGACTAACACTATCACTACGACTAACACTATCACTACGACTAACACTATCACTACGACTAACACTATCACTACGACTAACACTATCACTACGACTAACACTATCACTACGACTATCACTACCACTATCACTACGACTACCACTATCACTACCACTATCACTACCACTATCACTACCACTATCACTACCACTACCACTATCACTATCACTACCACTATCACTACCACTATCACTACCACTATCACTACCACTATCACTATCACTACCACTATCACTACCACTATCACTACCACTATCACTACCACTATCACTACCACTATCACTACCACTACCACTATCACTACCACTATCACTACGACTACCACTATCACTACCACTATCACTACCACTACCACTACGACTACCACTACGACTATCACTACCACTACCACTATCACTACCACTATCACTACCACTACCACTACGACTACCACTACGACTATCACTACCACTACCACTATCACTACCACTACCACTATCACTACCACTATCACTACGACTACCACTATCACTACCACTATCACTACCACTACGACTATCACTACCACTACCACTACCACTACTACTATACCACTACCACTACCACTACGACTATCACTACCACTACCACTACCACTACCACTACCACTATCACTACCACTACCACTACCACTATCACTACCACTACCACTACGACTATCACTACCACTATCACTACCACTACCACTACCACTATCACTACCACTACCACTACCACTATCACTACCACTATCACTACCACTACCACTACCACTACCACTATCACTACCACTACCACTACGACTACCACTACCACTACCACTACGACTATCACTACCACTATCACTACCACTACCACTATCACTACCACTATCACTACCACTATCACTATCACTACCACTATCACTACCACTATCACTACCACTACCACTACGACTACCACTACCACTACGACTACCACTACGACTACCACTACGACTACCACTACGACTACCACTACGACTATCACTACCACTACCACTATCACTACCACTACGACTACCACTACGACTATCACTACCACTACCACTATCACTACCACTATCACTACCACTATCACTACCACTACGACTACCACTACGACTATCACTACCACTACCACTATCACTACCACTATCACTACCACTATCACTACCACTACGACTACCACTACGACTATCACTACCACTACCACTATCACTACCACTATCACTACCACTATCACTACCACTACGACTACCACTACGACTATCACTACCACTACCACTATCACTACCACTATCACTACCACTATCACTACCACTACGACTACCACTACGACTATCACTACCACTACCACTATCACTACCACTATCACTACCACTATCACTACCACTACGACTACCACTACGACTATCACTACCACTACCACTATCACTACCACTACGACTACCACTACGACTATCACTATCACTACCACTATCACTACCACTACGACTACCACTACGACTACCACTACCACTATCACTACCACTACGACTACCACTACGACTACCACTACGACTATCACTATCACTACCACTATCACTACCACTACCACTACCACTATCACTACCACTACGACTACCACTACGACTATCACTACCACTACCACTATCACTACCACTACGACTACCACTACGACTATCACTATCACTACCACTATCACTACCACTACGACTATCACTACCACTACCACTATCACTACCACTACGACTATCACTATCACTACCACTATCACTACCACTACGACTATCACTATCACTACCACTATCACTACCACTACGACTATCACTACCACTACCACTACCACTACCACTACGACTACCACTACGACTATCACTACCACTACCACTACGACTATCACTACCACTACCACTACGACTACCACTACGACTATCACTATCACTACCATTACCACTACGACTACCACTACGACTATCACTACCACTACCACTATCACTACCACTACCACTACGACTATCACTACCACTACGACTATCACTACCACTACCACTATCACTACCACTATCACTACCACTACGACTATCACTATCACTATCACTACCACTATCACTACCACTACCACTACGACTATCACTACCACTACCACTATCACTACCACTACCACTACCACTATCACTACCACTACCACTACGACTATCACTACCACTACCACTATCACTACCACTATCACTACCACTACGACTATCACTATCACTACCACTATCACTACCACTACGACTATCACTATCACTACCACTATCACTACCACTACGACTATCACTACCACTACCACTACCACTACCACTACGACTACCACTACGACTATCACTACCACTACCACTACGACTATCACTACCACTACCACTACGACTACCACTACGACTATCACTATCACTACCATTACCACTACGACTACCACTACGACTATCACTACCACTACCACTATCACTACCACTACCACTACGACTATCACTACCACTACCACTACGACTACCACTACGACTATCACTACCACTACCACTACCACTACGACTATCACTACCACTACCACTACGACTACCACTACCACTACCACTACGACTATCACTACCACTACCACTACCACTACCACTACCACTACGACTATCACTACCACTACCACTACGACTACCACTACGACTACCACTATCACTACCACTACGACTACCACTATCACTATCACTACCACTACGACTACCACTACGACTATCACTACCACTACCACTATCACTACCACTACGACTATCACTACCACTACCACTACGACTACCACTACGACTATCACTACCACTATCACTACCACTACGACTACCACTACGACTACCACCATCACTACGACTACCACTACCGCTATCACTATCACTACCACTATCACTACGACGACCACTACCACTACCATTACGACTACCACTACGAATACCACTACGACTACCACTACCACTACGACTACCACCATCACTACGACGACCACTACCGCTATCACTATCACTACCACTATCACTACCACTATCACTACGACGACCACTACCACTACCATTACGACTACCACTACGAATACCACTACGACTACCACTACCACTACGACTACCACCATCACTACGACGACCACTACCACTACCACAATCGCTGTCGCTGTCACTACGACTACGACGACCACCATCTCTACAAATATAACACAAATATTGATTGTTAAGTTTCTTCTCCACGTCAGAAAATCTGGTTCGAACACTGCTTCATAATATTGTTATAGGTTAATGAATCTGCCAGCTTTTCCTTTACTACGCCTTTGAGCTACGCTTCTGGTACAGTAAAAGGGTAGTTACACGAGCTCGTATTTGGGCTAGGCCCCAGCCAGACTATAATTACACATCTGTCTCTCTCTTTTCCCTGTCGTCCTTTTTTTTAACGTTACAAAATGCAGAGGTCGTCCATGCACACAAACAGACGGAGTGATCGAAACGCCAATAGTTCCGCAGTCAGTCCGATATAAAGCGACTGATAATACATTTCTTGTTGAATAAAGAAGATGTGACTCAATGTTAAGGTTGCATCTCCTTGTGTTTGGCGGGCGACAAAAACCACCGCCGTTTCAAGTCTATTCAAGCGTGAACAGCGAGCGCGCACTGTCACACAAAGGCAATCAAAAACAGATCATCTGACCTCGCTTGACCTTCTTTAACACGGCGATAGCCTGTTTTAGATCTATACAATAGCGTTATCGCTAACCAGTAATCCACATTCCTCTCTACACTTTCTCTAACAACATTTCAACTGGCTTCAAGTCCTACACGAGGAGGGTAAAAATCTTATGACTTTCACATGACTTTCTCTACATCTGTGCAACAAATGATTGTTCAAAAGCCTATGCTTCTATTTACTTCATGCTAATCGAGAAAAAAATAGCAAAAATAATGTTATTAATCGTTTCCTTGTAAGTAAAAACGAAATAAGGCGGTATCATAGGTTAAAGTGATAGTCAAAAGCCGGTTGCTATGTGACTGAAGTTCCTTTGTTTGCATGGACAGGAGTTAGACAAATTCCTGTGTGAGAAAAATATAAGTTTTTTAAAGCTGAAACCAAAAAGAAGGAATAACTCAGAAATGATCAACATCACGAAAAAAAAACTATATAACATAAATTGTGTGTTTTAATGTGCTCTACATTTTTTGTGGTAAGATTTTGTCCATCTCTTATGGTTTAGCAGTTATGCAAAATTCCGTAAAGTTCATCCAGAATAAAGTAGTCTTCAGAGGCTATTCCCAGAAAATTCTAGATATACATTTTGTCAGGTATACGATATTTTAATCAAAATCGTTAGAGCCAGTTTTGAGAATATAAACATTTACGAAAAAGGCTCCATGTAAAGAGTAGTTTGGAGTGGGGGATTTTTCTCAAAATCTTTGTGTCGCATCCCTGGAAGATACTAAACTTAAATACCAAGTTTGGTATTTTACCGACTTTTCGATTTTGAGTTATCGTGTTCACAGACACACGGACACACACACACACTCCGACTGACCTTTTTGTGAAAATATTTTATTTTATACAGGGGACTCTAAAACATACATTTCCGGTGAAATCTCGGTATCGAATTTTGAGGGGAGTGCAATACCTTCTTTATACACTATATACATAGCACGTGTAGAGAAAGTAACAAGTGAAGTACGTGTAGAGAAAGTAACAAGTGAAGTACGTGCAGAGAAAGTAAAAAGTGAAAGAAGAACTATGTTACGGACTTTTCGTTTTGAGTCTTGCTGTTCACGCCCACATAAACACATCATGGAACGTTTTCTAAAACGCTTTTATAGACTCAGGGGACCTATAAACATTGTATTACTTTCTCTACACGTATTACATACATAGTGTATAGAGAAGGTGTTGCATTCCACCCAAAAATTCAATACCAAGATTTCACCGGAAATATATGTTTTAGGGTCCCCTGTATAAAAAAAAAATCAGAAAAAGATCCGTGTGTGTATGTCTGTGAACACGATGACTCAAAAAGGAAAAGTCCCTAAAATACCAAACTTGGAATTTAAGTTTAGTATCTTCCAGGGATGCGACACGAAGATTTTAAGAAAAATCCCCCAACACCAAACTATCCTTCACATGGAACTTTTTTCGAAATTTTTTATTTTCTTAAACATGGCTCTAACGATTTTGATTAAAATACCCTATATTAAAGATATTCATTTGACAACTAAAATGTATATCTTGAATTTTCTGGAATAGCCTCTGAAGACTACTTTATTCTTGATGAATTTTACGGAATTGTGCATAAGCGCTAAACGGTTAGAGCTGGACAAAGACTTACCACACAAAAAATGTAGAGTACGTTTAAACATACAATTTATGTTATATACTTTTTTTTTCGTAAAGTTGTTCGTTTTTTAGATATTTCTTGTTTTTGGTTTCACCTTTAGAAAACTTACTTTTCTCATACAGGAATTTGTTGGCTCCTGTCCATACAAACAAAGGAACTTCAGTCACATAGGAACCAGCTTTTGACTATCACTTTAACCTATGGTACTGCCTTATTTCACTTCTACATACAGGAAGCAAATAATAAGACTATTTCTGCTATTTTTTTTCTCTCGATTAGTATGAAGTAAATAGAAGCACAAGCTTTTTAACAATAATTTGTTGCAGAGATGTAGAGAAAGTCGTGTGAAGGGAACACATCAGATTTTTTTAGCTTGGAACAGACGGAGAACAGCATGCTGTAATTTAATTATAAACTGGCCAAGTCTGGGCACATACTTAATGGAAGTACGTGTACTAAGAGACACATTTGCGTAAATATTGTATACTTTATCCAACATTTCCATGTAGAGTACACTTTTTGTCCGCTCCAATTAAAAACAAAATCTGATGTTCTCCGTTCACATGACTTTCTCTACATCTCTGTAACACATTATTGTTAAAAAGCTTATTCTTTTATCTACCTCATACTAATTGAGATAAAGATTAGCATAAAGTAGAAGGGAAATAAGACAATAAACTAGGCTAAAACGACAGTCAAATATTGTTAGAACTGGTTGCCATATGGTTGATATCCGTTTCTTTGCATTGCCAGGAGTTGACAAACTCCCGTATGTGAAAAGTTTTAAATATTTCAAAACTAAAACCAATATCAAGGAATACCTCAAAAATGATCAACTCCACGAAAAAAATGTATATGACTTAACTTGTGCGTTTCAAACAGATCTACAGATTTTCTGTAGTAAGTTATTGTATATTTCTTACGGTTCACTAGTTATGCCAAATCCAGCAAAATTCATCCAGAATAGAGGTATCCAAAGGATATTCTCAGAAAATTCAATTATATGTTTGTATTTTTTTTTTTTTTTTTTTTTTTTTTTGCACTTTACAATAATTCAAAAAGTTTACACTGTCTTATAAATATTATTGTCTTTTTGATTGTCTGGTGGTTATGTAGAGCACTTGGTAAGTCACTGAAGCCGGCCTGAAGTCTCTGTTTGGTGTATCTCGGGCACTGCAGCAGGATGTGTAGGACAGTAAGTGGTGTGTTGCAGGTCTCACATTTTGATTTTGGATCTTTATTAATGATGAAGGATTTATATGTTTCTTGTAAACATCTTTAATACACGTTTTTTAATCAAAGTCGTTTTTGAGAAAATCAAAAATTTCGAAACATTTTCCATAAAAAGGGTAGTTTGCGGTGGAGGAGTTTTCCTCAAAATCTTCTTGTCACATCCTTGGACGATACTAAACTTATATACCAAGTTTAGTATTTTCCGACTTTTCGTTTTTGAGTTATCGTGTTTACAGACACACAGACCCACGGACACACACGGACCTTTTTTTTTAAATGCTTTTTTTATATAAATATACAAGGTACCCTAAAACGTCTATTTCTGGTGTCATCTTAGTATCGAATTTTTGAGTGGAATGCAGTACTTTCTCCATACACTATGTACATAGTACGTGTAGAGAAAGTAAAAATAAGATGTGTTTCATTCACATTATGTCCTCTAGCTGTTCAGCAAAAAAACCTTTTATTCAAAAAAATAATCTGTTACCTGCATCATGCTAATCAAGAAAACCATAGACAGAAAGTCTTAATACTAGCTTCCTTGTAAGTAGAAGAGAAATAAGAAAAATGTACAAATGTACATAGCGGATAGAGTAGGTATTATATATCACCCATAAATCCGATGTCGAAATTTCACCGGAAATGTATGTTTTTGGATCCCCTGAGTCCAAAAAGAAAAAAGCATTTTTAGCAAAAGGTCCGTGTGTGTATCTCTCTCGGTCTGTCTGTATGTCTATGTATGTCTGTGGACAGCATAGCTCAAAAACGAAAAGACCGTTAAATATCTAATTTGGTATTTAGATTGTGTGTCTTCCAAGGATGCGACACGAAAATTTCCAAGAAAATCTCCCCCCCCCAAAAAAAAATACTGTTTACACGGAAAAATTTTCAAAAATTTTTATTTTCTCAACAATGGCTCAAACGATTTTTATAAAAATCCCGTATATTAAAGATATTTACATCCCAAATAAAATGTATATCTTGAATTTTCTGGGAATAGCTTCTAAGAACTCTTTATTCTGGGTGAATTTTGCGAATTTTGCTTCACTACAGAACCGTGAAAGATTGTCAAAAACTTACTTCACAAAAAAAATGTAGATCTCGTCAAAACACACAGTTTATGTTTTTACGTTTTTGTTGTGGAGGTACCCGTTTCCGAAGTATTCCTTGTTATTGTTTTGAACTGTGACGTACTTATACTTTTCTCAGACGGAAGGATCCGTTTTTCTTTTGTTGTATTCCTAACCAAGCAAGGAAGCGATTTGCAAATGACAGTCGCATAACGATAGTTTAAAACGTTTGACTATCACTTTATCATAGCACATTCCTTTAGTTCCCTTTTACTTATAAGAACTAAGTAAAAAGAGCATTCTGCTAGTGTTTATTTCTATTAGCATAACGTAGAAAGAAGAATAATATTTTGTGAGAAGTTTCTTGTAGAGCAGTTATAGAAAGGCATATGAGTGTAACACGTCAGATTTTTAGTTATTAGTATATAAGTAATATCTGTAAAATAATGATATATGATATTTAAAAGTGGGAAATAAATTATAGATTTTGGAATATACGTCATGGTATAGGGAACTAAATACCATTGTGTTATACTATATAGTTTATTTTGTACACAAGGGCTAGAGAAAGTAAAAGAAAACAAATCAAAAACACTTACACATACGGAGAGGTGAAATCTCGACATCGACATTTTGGAAGGAATATCTTTTGTATATAACAAATGATTTATATAGAACTGACATATTTCTTTCATTAATTGTTTCAAAACGTGTTATGCTAGCGACAACTTATTATACCTAAATCGTAGGGGAATTTTGGGAGATTATTTACCTCTGTAGCAAATGTTGAAAATGTCCTCCGTCCTGCATAAGGCACAACTCAACACGTCGTACTGGCCACTCGTTGGAGGACTCTGTTGTCAATAGCTTGAATCTCCTTTGTGATGTGCTTCAGATCGTCCAATGTCTGGGGACGTGTGGCGTAAACCCTGTCTTTTAAGTAACCCTATAGAAAGAAGTTCGGCGATGTCAAATCCGGAGATCTCGGTGGCCACAGATTCCTGGTAATTATCCGGTCGTCAAAGAAACTTGCAATTAGGTTCATGGATTAATTTGATGTATGGCATGTAGCGCCATTTTGCTGAAAATATCCTTGACTCAGCTCTACATCGTACTGCATTTTCACGTTGACTACAAGAACAAAATGTCGAAACAGCTGCCAATGATGCAATTAGGAATAAAACTTAAACATCTGCGCACCTAGTGATAAAGAATGGAAACTCTAGAACATTCTGCTTAATTTGGTAGTAAAACTGGGTCATTGAATGAATTTCCAACGGAATAATTAAAGAAAGAAATGTGTCACTCTGTACTATGCATGTACATCGTACTGGTAGAGAGAATAATAGATACATGAAAACTTGATTTGGTGAGGGTCTGAATTGGAATATTGAGGTTGAGATTTTGCTGGTCTCAAAAACCAGCATTACAAGAGGTCTATATATAGCAGGACGGTAATCCTATAGACCGTCTATTGTGTGGGGGAAGCGCTAAAGGCGATTAACTCGCGAGCGTGGGATAATTAACTCTGTGTAGAACACATACGAGCGTCTGTATTCGTCGAGTCGACACACGCTTCCATACAAACAAATAATACAATATTCAACCAATATAAACATAAACCACCGAGTATTTCGGAAACGTTTATTGCTAAACACATTGCACAAATATTTCAATAAAAATATATTATTGTGAATACATGTTTAAGAGATCCCGAATCCAAAGAGAGCACTTTTAGTAACATTTGTTATGCTGTTGTATACATATTACCGTCTCTACTCACTCTTCTAAAACTATTCTTATCAAACCTCATTTTTACTTTCTCTACACGTATGTACATAGTGTATAGAGAAGGTATTTAAGTTTGGTATCTTCTAAGGATGCGACATAAAGATTTTCAAGAAAATTCCCCTCCCCACCGCAAACTACCCTTTACATGAAACTTTTTTCGAAAATTTTGATTTTCTCAAAAATGGCTCAAACGATTTTGATTAAAATATCGTATATTAAAGATATTTACCTGACAAATAAAATGCATATCTTGAATTTTCTAGGAATAGCCTCTGAAGACTACTTTATTCTGGATGAATTTTACGAATTTTGCATAACTGCTAAACCGTAAGAGATGGACAAAAACTTACCACACAAAAAATGTAGACCATATTAAAACACACAATTTATGTTATATAATCTTTTTTTTCCTGGAGTTGATCGTTTTTGAGATATATCTGTTTTCTGGTTTCAGGTTTAAAAAAAACATACTTTACTCATACAGGTGTTTGTCAACTCCTGTCCATACAAACAAAGGAACTTCAGTCACATAGCAACCAGCTTTTGACTATCACTTTAACCTATGCTACTCCCTTATTTCGCTTCTACTTACAAGGAAGCAAATAATAAGACTATTTCTGCTAACTTTTTCTCGACTAGTATGAAGTAAATAGAATCATGAGCTTTTTAAAAATAATTTGTTGCAGAGATGTAGAGAAAGTCATGCGAATGGAACACCTCAGATTTTTATTTTTTCTACCACGATTGAATAATATATTTAGAGGATAGAGAAAGTGTTCTATTCCACCCAAAAATTCGACACCAATATTTCACCGAAAATACATGTTTTGAGATCTTCTGAGCCAAAAAAAATTAAAAACATATCCTTGTGTGTGTGTGTGTGTGTGTGTGTGTGTGTGTGTGTATGTATGTGTGTGTGTGTTTCGATAGCACAGCTCAAAAACGAAAAGTCAGTTAAATATAAAACTTGCAAAAGTTTGTTTTATCTAGATCATGTTAAACGAGATAAACATAAACACAATTTGTCTTTGCATTTCCAGAAAAACAAAAGAGAGATGAAACGAAAAGTGCCTCCGTTTGAGAAGTTGAGCAATTTAAAATAGAAACCAATAACAGGGAATATCTCGGAAACGGTCAACTCTGCAACAAAAATGTATATGGCATAAATTGTGTGTTTTAACGAGATCTACATTTTTTGTGCCGTAAGTTTTTGTCTATCTCTCACAGTTTACCAGTTTCAAAATTCATGCAGAATGAACAGGTCTTCGGAATCTATTTCCAGAAAATTCAGGATAAACATTTTATTGTTGATGTAAGTACGATATTTAATCAAAATCATTAGTTATTTTTGAGAAAAGCGAAATTTTCAAAAATATTTCAAGTTTCAATGTCAAGTTTGGTATTTAACGGTCTTTTAAGCTTTGTGCTTCCTACAGACGCACACAAAGAACTTTTTCTAAAAATGTTTTTTTAACTCAGAAGACCTCAAAACAGGTATTTCCGGTGAAATCTCGGTATATAATTTTTGGGTGCAATACAATATCTTCTCTATACACTATGTACATTCTCTATAGTGTGAAAAACTGTATTTAGTTACCTATGTACATATTTCTGTTAAATTTTAGATGTGACATTAGTATTCATTGCAGCGTTTTAGCCCAGAACGTACAGCGGTTGTTGAGTTATAATCGGGTGGACAGGCAGAAAAGAGGCAATACTCCAAAAACTGACCCCTGCTGGACAACCTGACACACCTGAAGCTGCACTCTCACAAAAAACTACAAATAAAGTTATTTAGCGTTGCCTAGCGACCCTGGGTTGCCATTTTGTTTTCAATTAAGCCTAGCACTCAGGAAGCATGTTGTCATAGAAACTGAAGTGGAAACAGAAACCTCCCTTTGTTTTGTTTGTGATGGATTCGGTCCAAAATCAGATATTGCAGTTACATCCAAAATAGATTGTTTTTGTAAGCCTTGAGCAAAAAATGTGATGTGTTCCATTCGCATGACTTCCATTACCTGTTCGGCAACAAGCTACTCTTACCTTCTCTACACGTACTATGTAGCTACATAGTGAATAAACATGGTATTGCATTCCACCCAAAATTCGATACCGAGATTTCACTGGAAATAGACTTACTAGGGTCCTCTGTAAAAAAAAAAAAAAGAAAAAAAATTAGAAAAAGTACCGTGTGCCTGTGAACACGATAACTCAAAAACGAAAAGTTGGTATAATATCAAACTTGGTATATAAGTTAACTATCTTCTAAAGATGCGACACAAAGGTTTTGAGGAAAATCCTTCCACCTCAAACCACGTTTTATATGAAAAAAAAAATCGAAAATTTTTATATTCTCAAAAATGGCTCTAATGATTTTGATGAAAATTCTGTATATCAAAGATATTTACACGTCAAATATAATGAATCTCTTGAATTTTCTGGGAATAAACTCTGAAGGTCTCTTTATTTTGAATGACTTTGCTGGATTTGCATAACTAGGAAACAGTAAGAGATACACAAAAATTTACTTCACATAATATTTAGATATCGTTGAAACACACAATTTATGTCATATATATTTTTTTTTTCGTGGAATTGACCATTTTTGAGATCATCCTTGTTATTGGTTTCACCTTTAAAAATACTTAACTTTTCACACACGAAAAATTTTCAACTCCTGGCAATGCAAATAAAGGAATTTCATCCACAAGGGCGCGTGGTATAGTGGTTAGACCACTCGCCTGTCACCTAGATGGCCCAGATACGATCCCAAGCGACCGCATGTGAGATTTGTGCTGGACAAAGCGGCGCAGGGCGGGTTTTCTCCGGGTTCTCCGGTTGCCCCCGCATTCCACAGGTGTTCCATCTTCATTTCATATATCACCGCTGTCATCGTCTGCGGTGCCGTAAGTAGTAAAAGCAAGTGTTGAACAATACAAAAAAATCCACATGGCAACCAGTTTTTAAAAGATTTTAAAATCCCCCACCCCCAACTACCCTTTACATGGAACTTTTTTCAAAAATTTAGATTTTCTTAAAAATGGCTCTTAACTATTTTGATTAAAATACCAAATATTAAAGCTATTTTCATCAAGAAGCTATTACCAGGATTCATAGTATGGTCAACTATTATGGTCAATTTGTCCATACAATGAACCCTGGATCTAAAGTACTCACAGCATTGTAAGTCGCCATTGGGGGTTGTCATCTCAAAATACGTAATTTGATCACCTTGTGGTTTACCGGGAAACATGCGAGTCAGTTGAGAAATGCAATGCTATGCCGGTATGTTGCCATGGTAGCTCAATGACAGAGCAACCGGCTGGAAACCGGGAGATCCATGGTTCAAATCCCGGCTTTACCTATCCAACTCCTGTCCTTCACACGGCTTGTGTAAAAAAAGCAGTTATTCCTTAACTATTTCATATTTCCCGTCACGCTCCTTCATAATGTTCTTCCCACGTGAATCAAATTCTTCATATCACGGACTTGTAAGCTGTCGTTATACCACAATGCGTCGCGGGTTCAGCTCGCGGTGTCTGACGTTACAGTGAGAATGTGAACTCCGTATTTTTCGGAACTCTTGACGCCTAGACAAGAGTCTATTCACCACCCATTTTCTAGAATGTAGCTAGACTTTTGCTATTTCGGTTACTTTACCGATTGTATTGGCTGAGAATATGTTACATTTTTATATTTTCTCGCGTTTTCATTGGGCCTCACAGTTTTAGACGCCATGCTATGTTCTTACGGCTATTAACATTCTAACTCGCCTGATTACACATTCTGTGTTTGGTGGAGCGTGAATTTTGCCAGAGTATTTCCAGTTATTGTCTGCAGCTCTGAACTTCTAGGCTTTGACATACCAGTCTCCATTGTTCGTTAATGACCCGTCCTGGCCTTATCGCGCTGGACTCCTGAGCTTTCATGCTTTTAAGCGATTTTATTTCAACTGTCCGTTTTCCTTTTAACATAACTGTCGTGATTGCAATCTATTTATTGCTTTATTTATTTCCTAAAATTCCCGCTGTTTATTTATGTTATTTTTCCTTCTTATTTATCTGATTTGTTATATTTCTTTTGTTTCTATTCATGTTTTATTATTAAGTTACTCTTATTTATCTGCCGGGGTTTATCATTCCACCCTCAAAACGTGTGTTTCGGTATTGTGTGCTACAGAGGAAGCTGGTAATGTTGCATTGCCTCATGCAGTAGGAATGAAGGGGGTCATGTCTGTCCCGTGTTCTCCAAACTGAAAGCCAAGATATCGATCTGAACAACCTCAAGTGCCTCTTCAGCCACTGGCAGAAACGTTGAAATAAGTGCGTCTACATTGTGAAAGATCGCGGTGCTACCTACTCGCAGACAATCGTCAACTGCGGGGATTTATACTTGGCTTACATCACGAGTGGAATTGCCATACCTTTACATCGTTCCTAATAACTTCAACATCTTCCAACAACCTCCTTCCTCTTCGTACGACAAATTAATAGTTGAGGCATTTCCTCTGCTGTTCAAATGTTCCACTTGTTACGTTCTCTATACGCACTATGTACATAGTGTATAGAGAAGGCATTGCACTCCACCAAAAAATTCCATACCGAGATTTCAACGGAAATATATGTTTCAGGGTCCCCTATATCCAAAAAAAGCATTTTCACAAAAAGGTCCGTGTGTGTGTGTGTGTGTGTGTGTGTGTGTGTGTGTGTGTGTGTGTGTGTGTGTGTGTCCATGAACCTGTGAGCACGATAACTCAAAAAAGAAAAGTCGATAAAATCCAAACTTGGTATTTAAGTTTAGTATCTTCCAGGGATGCAACACGAAGATTTTGAAAAAAAGCACGCCACCCGAAACTACTCTTTACATGGAACTTTTTTTCGAAAATGTTGATTTTCTTAAAAATGGCTCTAACGATTTTGATTAAAATTTCGTATAGTAAAGATATTTACCTGACAAATAAAATGTATATCTTGAATTTTCTGGGAATAGCCTCTGAAGACTATTTTATTCTGGATGAATTTTACGGAATTTTGAATAACTGCTAAACCGTAAGAGATGGCCAAAAACTTACTGCACAAAAAATGTTGAGCACATTAAAACACACAATTTATGTTATATACATTTTTTTCGTGGAGTCGTTGTTTTTCAGGCATTCCTTGTTTTTGGGTTTCTACTATGAAGACATATTTTTCTCATATAGGAATTTGTCACCTACTTCTATACAAAGGAACTTCAGTAACATAGCAACCGGCAAGGAACAAAGCAAACATAGCATCAAGGAACCAAGTAATAAGACTATGTCTGCTATTTTAGTCTGATTAACATGAAGTAAATAGAAATATAAGCTTATTAAAAGTAATTTGTTGCAGAGATGTAGAGAATGGTACACATCAGATTTTTTTTTATAGGAGCATTATTTTTAAACGTATTTATTTATTTTACTCCAACAACTCGTTCATATGCGACACCATTAGATAACAACGATTAAAATTTAAAACTAGTACATGTTAGTAACTGAAATAATATGCAACACCTATAATAGTAACAAAAGATCATTGAATGATACTAACAACAGAACTTAATACGAATAGTAGGTAAACGTAGCAATACATAATCCAAAAATCTGACGTGGTCCATTCACATGAATTTCTCTTCACTTCTTAAACAAATTATTGTTAAAAATGTTTTCCAAAAATGTTGTTTTTTAATTCAGTGGTACGCAATACATGTATTTCCGGTGAAATCCCGGTATCTAATTTTTGGGCATTACAATATCCTCGCTGTACACTATGTAACTAGTACGTGTAGAGAAAGTAAAATATCAGTTAAAACAGGAATTCTTTATAAAGCTAGCCGAGGCAATACCGCATCTGAATCCACAACTACATCTACTGAAAGAGACACATTATTGGGGCTGAACATAAAGACAGACTAAACGCCTAACATGAATAGAAATGTAGGAAGCTTCATGCTCTATATTCATCATAAATGGTTTAGGAGAAGAGTGGTACAGAATGGATAAGTCTATTAGGAGGTTTTGGATAGGAGCAAGTAACAGATTGGAGGATATGGATAGACAGATTCTACGGGCACAGATGAGAGAGAGAGAGAGAGAGAGAGAGAGAGAGAGAGAGAAACATAGTTTC
Organism: Hymenopus coronatus; assembly: GCA_030762935.1. Taxonomy (NCBI): domain Eukaryota; kingdom Metazoa; phylum Arthropoda; class Insecta; order Mantodea; family Hymenopodidae; genus Hymenopus; species Hymenopus coronatus. The sequence continues at coordinate 20,835,403 of CM060888.1, forward strand.
AATGGTACAAAAGGTGAAGGAAAATATAAGAAATGAAGAAAATCTTAAAGTTTGCAATATAAATGAGAGATAGGGGTGTCATGGTTCCGATTAGGGATATCGAAACTGAAAGGTTTGAGAGGAGGAGTGAGGCAGAGACTATGTGTAATTTGTGGGGAGGTGAGGGATGAACTGCACATAATGTTTAAACGTAAAGGGACGAATGGAGAGTGGAGTTGATTAAACAGAAGGGGTTAGGCAGAGATACTGAGGTCGAAGGACAGCTAAGAGAATTAGGAGAATTCTTACGCAAAGTTAAGAGGAAATGTACAAGGAAAATAGATAAGGTTTACTTAGAAAGAGCACATTGTGAGCTAATCTTACTGTACAGATAATATACTGATTAATTATACATTTAAATGGAGTTTGGTGGTATACTGAAATAATGGTTTGTACCACAGGATGTTGCCACCATTGTATTGAACTTAGCCTTAAATACATTATTATTAAAATAAGAACTAAAGCTTTCCTGGCGACGTGTTAATTCAAAATCTTCTCGGGCTTCTAGCCAGATAAAAACTTGGCTTGACACCAACGTTTCGAAGAAGTGCATCTTCCTCGTCTTCAGGGTGAACATTATTATTATTATTATTATTATTATTATTATTATTATTATTATTATTAGGCGACGCCGGGACTGAGCGGTCGGGTTTCCATCCCAAGTACTCGCATGTGAGATTTATGAGGAGAAAATTGGTTTGGTTGGTGAGGGGTAAACTGAGTAAAATTAAATAAAGTTCTTTCTTCCCAGAAAAAAAGAATATTGCCCAATTGTGGATTTGTGGTGGAAGAAGCAGCGTCTGGATAGGTCTCCCCCGCCTTTTATTCCACCAATTGCTCCATCATCTCCTTTCGTATCATCCATTTTATATCATCTACTTTCTCGCGCTCATGGCTGGCTACGGGCCGACCACTCCTGCCAGGTCCTCCATTCAGTGGTTTCGTGACGTTGGCTCCCCAACAGGCTTCTGACCCTTAATCGTCCGCTTGTAAGTCCTAGGAGGGTGTCAGTCCTAAAATACGGGGAGGGTAAGCAGACTACGAAAAAAATACATTTTTATTATATTCATCATATTTTTGTGTCCCTGCAACAGAGTAGAGAGGTAGGTTTTCTTGTCTCTTCTTTTTTTCTCTCTCCTGCTTTACTCCCGCCAGAGCGCAGCTTGAAACCTGTGACTGAATGGTAAAGGCTCAGGAAGATAAGCTCTTGCATTTCTTTGAGCTCATTAATTATTAATTATGGGTATTTGGCAACACTTTTATGTTACCTGTTCTATCCTACATTATCAACCCCGTCATAGATTGTTTCTTGGTAACAAAACATATTTTAGATTTGAACATTCTTTTCCTAACCTCGGTGTGTTTTACTTTCTCTATACGTACTATGTACATAGTGTATAGAGAAGGTATTGTATAGCACCCAAAAATTTGATACCGAGATTTCATCGGAAATACATGTTTTGAAACCCCCTGAATAAAAAAAAAAGGATTTTTAGAAAAATGACCGCGCGTGCGCGTGTGTGTGTTTGTTTGTGTGTGTGTGTTTGTGTGTGAGTGTCTGTGGGCAGCATACCTCAAAAACGAAAAGACCGCTAAATACCAAACTAGACATTTAAGTTTGCTATCGTCCAAAGGTGGGACACAAAGATTTTCAAAAATATCCCCCCCATCCCGAGCTACCCTTAACATGGCAAACATTTAGAAAATTTTGATTTTCTTAAAAAATGGCTTCAAAGATTTTGATTAAAATATCGTATATTAAAGATATTTACCTTATAAATAAAATGTATATCTTTAATTTTCTGGGAATAGCCTCTAAAGGCTATTTTATTGTGGATGAATTTTACGGAATTTTGCATAACTGTTAAACCGTAAGAGACGGACGAAAACCTAAACACAAAAAATGTAGAACATGTTAAAACACACAATTTATTTTGTATACATTTTTTCGTGGAGTCGATCGTTTTTAAAAATATTCCTTGTTTTTGGTTTCAGCTGTGAAAAACATACTTTTTTCATAGAGGAATTTGTCAACTCTTGGCCATACAAACAAAGGAACTTCAGCCCCATAGCAACCAGCTTCTGAATATCACTTTAACCTATGGTACTCCCTTATTTCCCTTCTGCTTACAAAGTAGCAAGTAATAAGACTATTTCTGCTAATTTTTTCGCGATTAGATGTAATAAATAGAATAGTTTGTTGCAGAGATGTAGAGAAAGCCATGTGAATGGAACACATCAGATTTTTTTGTTTATTACTTTCTCTACACGTTCTATGTACATATGTATATAGAACGTATTGTATTGCATCCAAAAATTCGAAACCGAGATTTCACCTGAATAAATAAAAAACATTTTCTTAGAATAATGTCCATGTGTGTGTGTGTGTGTGTGTGTGTGTGTGTGTGTCGCCCTCCGTGGTGTAGGTAATGGTTATCATGCTAACTTCATGTACCCAAGGTCGCGGGTTCAAACCCAGCGGAGGACGATGGATTTTTTCGGGTGTAAAAATCCTTAGTATGGCTCCTTCGGAAGGTAAGTAAAGCCGTTGGTCACGTGTCGTAGATTTACGGAACGTAAAAGAGCCTTAAGCCTGATAGGGAGGCCTCTGAGCAGAATTAAGCGTCTTTCATGTCCAATTAAAAATGGGATGCTGAGAATCACAATAGTTAAAGAGTGTCCATAAGTAACACGCCATTTTGTGAGTGTGTGAGTGTCTGTAGGCAGCACAGCTCAAAAACGAGAAGTCCATTAAATACCAAACTTGGTATTTAAGTTCAGTTTCTTCCAGAGATACGACAAGAAGATTTTCAAGAGAATTCCCCCACCCCCAACTAGCCTTTACAAGGAAAATTTTTCGAAAGTTTTGATTTTCTCAAAAATTGCTCTAACGATTTTGATTAAAATATCCTGTATTAAGAATTTTACGTGACAAATAAAATGTATATTTGATTTTTCTGGGAATAGCCTCTGAAGACAGCTTTACTCTGGATGGATTTTGTGGAATTTTGCGTAAGTGGTAAACGTAAGAGATAGACAAAAACTTGCAACACAAAAACTGTATATCTCGTTAAAACACTCAATTTATGTTATATACATTTTTTCCCTGGATCTTACCGTTTTAAAGATATTCCTTCTTATTGGTTTCAGTTTTAAAATACTTATACTTTTCTCATACGAGAATTTGTCAACCCCTGGCGATACAAACAAAGGCACTTCAATCACATAGCAACCAGTTTTTAAAAGATTTATCTATCACTTTAGCCTGTGGTGCTCCCTTATTTCCTTTCTACTTACAAGGAAGCAAGTAATAAGACCTTTCTGCTATTTTTTTTCTCGGTTAGCATGAGGTCGTAAATAGAAGAATACGGTTTTTTAACAACAATTTGTTTCAAGCTGTAGAGAAAGTCATGTAAATAGAACACATCATATTTTTTTTTATCAATTAGAGACTCTTTTGGGTTATAACTTTATTTTAATTGCATACCTATAGTTTTGAGCCGGTTAAAAGAGTCCCATGCCGTAATGGTTCTTACACGTGCACAAGTAGTAATCTACACTCCCTCTATCACGGAGTTTCATTCATTTAGGTGCATTGTTTACTTTCTCTACACGTACTATGTACATAGTGTATAGACAAGGTTTTGGAATGCACCCAAAAATTCGTTACAGAGATTTCACCGGAAATATATGTTTTGGAAATATGTCTGTCTGTCTGTCTGTGGGCAGCATAGCTCAAAAATGAAAAGACCGTTAAAAGCCAAACTTGGTATTTAGGTTTGGTATCTTCAAAGGATGCGACACGAACATTTTGAAGAAAATCCCCCCCAACTACCCTTTATGTGGAAATTTTTTTTGAAATTTTTGATTTTGTCGAAAATGGCTCTAAAGATTTTGATTGAAATCTCTTATATTTAATTTATTTACATGCCAAATAAAATGTATATCTTGAATTTTCTGGGAAAAGCCTCTGATTCCAAGATTTTACGTTTAGGGTCCCCTGCATCCAAAAAAAAGCATTTTCAGAAAAAGGTCCTTGTGTGTGTGTGTCCGTTAGTCTGTGAACATGATAACTCAAATACGAAAAGTTGGTAGAATACCAAACTTGGTATTTGGATTTGGTATCTTCCAGGGATGCGACACGAAGCTTCCCACCCTCAACTACCCTTTACATGGAACTTTTTTCGAAAATTTTGATTTTCTCAAAAATAGTTCTAACGAGTTTGATTAAAATATCGTATATTAAAGATATTTACATGACAAATAAAATGTATATCTTGAATTTTCTGGGAATAGCCTCTGAAGACTACTTTATTACGGATGACTTTTACGGAATTTTGCATAACTGCTAAACCATAAGAGATGGACAAAAACTTAATACACAAAAAAAAAAAAAAAAAAAAAAAAAAAAAAATGTAGAGCACGTTAAAACATACAATTCATGTTGTATACATTTTTTTCGTGGAGTTGATCGTTTTTGAGATATTTCTTGTTCTTAGTTTCAGCTGTGAAAAATTCTATTTTTCTCATACAGGAATTTGTCAACTCCTAACCATATAAACATAGGAACATCAGTCACATAGCAACCAGCTTTTGTGCATCACTTTAACTTAATGGCACTCCCTTATTTCGCTTGTACTTACAAGGAAGCAAGTAATATGATTATTTCTGCTAATTTTTACTCGATTACTATGAAGTAAATAGAAGCATAAACTTTTTAACAATAATTTGTTGCACAGATGTGGAGAAAGTCATGTGAATGGAACACATGAGATTTTTTGTTCACGAACTAGTCTTACTAAATACAAATTTTCTCTAGATCAAGTTGTTCGGGAATTTATCGATACAATTTGGAGCTCTCGTTATATTATGATAAAGAAATTTACAGCAAAGTTATGAAAATATAGAGTTGTGCGTTGAGAAACTGAAGTGACTGTTACGCCTGTTTCAGGAGCAAGGTGGCAGCAGCCCTGCTGAACAAACACCTGCAGATCAACGGGATCAGTGCGGGGTTGGCAAACCTGCAGCAGCCTCTCAACAATGGCGACATGGTGGTGTCCGGACCAAACGGTACGGAGCAGGTGCCCGAACCCATAGCCAGCAGCAAGATGAAGAGAGAGAGGAAGGCAGCTCGTACCCTTGGGATCATAATGTCGGCTTTCCTCGCCTGCTGGTTGCCCTTTTTCCTCTGGTACGTCCCCTCAAGCATCTTATATAATAAACGTTTTTACTTTCTCTACACGTACTATGTACATAGTGTATAGAGAAGGTATTGCACTCCACCCAACAATTCAAAACCGAGATTTCACCGGAAATATGTTTTAGGGTCCCCTTTATCCAAAAAAAGCATTTTTACAAAACGGTCTGTGTGTTTCCGTGTGTCTGTGAACACGATAAATCAAAAACGAAAAGTCTGTAAAATACCAAACTTGGTATTTAGGTTTAGTATCTTCCAGGTATGCGACACGAAGATTCTGAGAAAAATCCCCCCACCCCAAACTACCCTTTACATGGAACTTTTTTCGAAAAAATTGATTTTCTCAAAAATGGCTCTAACGATTTTGATTAAAATATCGAATATTAAATATATTTACCTGAAAAATAAAATGTATATCTTGAATTTTTTGGGAGTAGCCTCTGAAGACTACTTTATTCTGGGTAAATTTTACAGAATTTCTCATAACTGATAAACCGTAAGAGATGGACAAAAACTTGTCACACAAAACATTTAGAGCACGTTAAAACACATAATGTATGTTATATACATTTTTTCGCGGAGTTGATCGTTTTTGAGATTTTTCTTTGTTTTTGGTTTCAGCTGTGAAAAACATACTTTTTTCATACAGGAATTTGTCAACTCCTGGCCATACAAACAAAGGAATTTCAGTCACATAGCAATCAGCTTTTGACTATCACCTTAACCTATGCTACTCCCCTCTTTGCCTTCCGTTTACAAAGAAGCACGTAATAAGACCATTTTAGATATTTTTTCTCGATTAGCTTGAAATAAATAGAACATTAAGCTCTCTAACAATAATTTTTAGTAGAGATGTAGAGAAAGTCATGTGAATGGAACGCATCAGATTTTTCTCAATATTTTCGATTTTAGGTAACTAACAGAGCCTAACTCAATAACAAAACACTAACAGCGAGCGAGATTGCTCAGACAGAAAGGTACCAGTTTGGATATTTAATACGACTCAAATTTCCACCTGGCAAGTCATTATTCGTGGTCATGCAAAGAGAAGGAATGTAATAGCCAATACATAACAACAAGCGGTTTTAAAATAATTATATCACTTTCTTACTGTATCCTACAAGAAAGTCTGTAAATGTAAATTAAAGATGTAACTGGATTAACAAAGACTTGATAAAACAATTACCTTTATTAAGAATAGTCTGTTAATGAGCGAGTAGATAAAGCCATGTGAATATGTCACACGTAAGGTATTTTTAATGTGCACCACCTTGATGACATTTGCGAAATCACTGATTTCTCATACTCCAGTTTGACAAGTGTTTGTGTTGTGTGTTTCCAGGTATATCATAACAACCCTGTGTGGGGAAGAACTGTGTTACTGCCCGCCAGTTGTCGTGGCCACCGTCTTCTGGATCGGCTACTTCAACTCCGCCCTCAATCCTCTCATCTACGCCTACTTCAACAGAGACTTCAGGGCAGCCTTCAAGAAAACTCTACAGTCGTGTTGCTGTTGTCGCAACAGGACTCCAAGGCACCACGGTAGCAGTCCCAACGTCTTCTGTGCCAAGATCTGTCGCTTCAAGAACAGGGTCACCAGACGGGATATGTCCAACAGCAACGCCTCGTCAGACTTGCATGTTAGCACCCACCATAACCGTGCAGCAAGTGGCGAACCCCTGGCGAGGGATTCCTCGGGAAGTATGGGCCTTATTGCCAATGTGACGGACGTTCTGGAAGTTAACGGTGCCGGATTGTCTGAGGATATTATATAGGAAACATCACTATGTCAGGAATTCGTTGAGGGCATGGTTCTTACACCAATATGGCAAACATGTTAGAATCTAACGCTGCTGAATCGTCTGATGCATCACCGTTGATGTCAGGAAGCAATCGGTCAGATATTTCTCGATCACCAACATGACAAACATGTTAGAATCTAATGCTGCTAAATCATCTAAGCCATCATCACTTGTGTCAGGAAGCGATCGGTCAGATATTTCTCTGGGAGTGATGGATATTTTGGAGGTTAATAGTATTATCAAATATATGCCTCATATCCTCTCTTGAACATTAAAAAGTCTAACATAATGTGAAATTCTATTAATTTGATTTTAGAAATGTCCTTAAATATTTGGATGACTGGCCAGTAACAGAGTCTTCAACTCTCCAGATGATTTTAACCACACTGAACTTCTGAAACTTGAAGAATTTATTGTACAGAGACTTGTCTTGGCTGTGAAAGATTTTACAGAATTATTGCAGGACTAGCATATATTGAAGATTTTCCAACTATCAGAACATTTGAATCGGCAAATAGCATATGAGGATCTAAGATCTATACATCTGGATCAGTCCAATATGTCTCAAAGTTATTCTCGAAAACACATATATCTTTTAACATTTGAAAAGGTTCATAGATGTGGAAGTCTTGAACTTTATAACTATTTGTAAATTCTCCTTAAAGATTTGACCGGCTGAATCGCCAAATATTTCTCAAGACTTCTGAAGATATGATATACTGAAGTAATTGCGGGTTTTGACAGACAAATAATTGCTTTGTCTGCAGAATCTATCAACGTGTATACTCTTAAAGGGTGAAGATTTATCAATAGGCATTGAAGATTTGGATCTGCAAACATCACGTGAACATTCAGAGATGCCATTTGTACAGTTTTGATCAATCAACTGTTTTAAGCATCAGGAGGATTTCTGGAATACAGTGACGTGACTTAAACTTTACTGGGTAATTCCTTGATGAAATGGATGAATACTACTTCCACCATTCTCAATTCTGAACTTCAACTGACACTCAGCACACGTTTAGAAGTCAATATATGCCCTGGAGGAGCTGAAAGAAGTATCCGGAAGGTGAGAAAGTTCTGATGTCCGCTTGGACATATACTATTTGAAGGTGGCGGGCTCTACTAACCTAAAATAGAACAATTACTAACATTGTGGTGTTTTAGATAATTTAGAAATACTTCATCACAGAACTATTGCAGCTTACAGAAAACTTTTTCTTCAAGAACATGGAGACATTTTTGGACGAACTACAGTTTACGCTAACAAGTAGAGACATTCTGTTTGCGAATATTTTTGAAAATGTTCAGTATTATTAGTGAGAGTGAATGCCTGACATAGCCTGCATTGCGTTTAGCAGCAAGAGTAACAAATCAATAACTAATGCCGCAATCGCTTCCCCAAACAATAGCCATAGAAACAGTCCCGTTAGAACGCGTGTGACGTCACAGCACGGCTATTACTGCGGTCATTATTTTTGAAGTATTTTAAAAGAGCTGATTTATTTCATTTGACCCATATTCCGTAATCGTTACAGAATTGCGGAATTTGGTTTTTGGAATCAATTTTGGAGATTTCATAAATTATTAGAATTGTATTACAATAGACATACATTTGAATAACATTTAAATTTTTGAATGCTTTTACAGTAAGCATTGCTTTTGAATATGTGTACATGTTTTAAATTTGTTCCAAAAATTGTTTCGTGTACAACATGTGAGAAGCTTTTTCTAAAAAATTAACTGAATCCAAATGGGTATAACGTAAATGTATGCATGGCGATATATTTAAGATCACCTCGTTGTCTGTAGGGAATATTGCAATAACAGTGGTAAAATTTAAAATCAGACTAGAAGCCAGTAACTTCTTGATCCATAATTAAAAAAAAAAAAAAAAAAAAAAGATATTAAACTGAATTGTTTACATGATGTGTAGACACATGTCCTCTAAGTTCACTGATATAGTTTCGTTTTTTTAGTAACATAGAGTAAATATAGAGTTTATATTTAAAATGTTTTCGGCAATATACTTCTTAGAAACAACTACCCATATTATGACATCAAAGTAGAACTATAACACCTTTAAGATGTTGGTTTTATCAAATGGCACCTTAATTTAATATCTTCAATATTTTTGAAAAAATAAGGAATAAACTATTCTGAGTAAAATGTAGAACAAATTCAGATGTATTCGCCTCCAAAGCATGAACACGGACGTTGCCGTATTTGGAAGTGATACAAATACAGAAAAACTGCCCCTAATAGTTAAGTTAAATGTTTGCCTTCCACTCCAAACAGTAGATAAACGAAGCAAACTTTTTCTGTAAAATGTTTTTTTTTAAAAAGTGTGTCATAAAACTACCGTGCCAAAAGTGGTAAAATTAATGGGGGAATTTGATTATTTATTAGTTTCTTTATGAGACTGCACAAGAAGCTTCAAGGGTTTAGAAATGTGTGCTGTTTAATCTCCCCTCGTAAATCTATTTTAAGAAACACTTAAAGAGTCCCTTCACATACATTTTTATTCAACCATCTGATCCCATTTAGGGTTTGCCAAAAGACACAGAATACTTAACATGTGAAATAATCACATAAAACAATATGGCGTTGGAAAGAAAACTCGACAAACTATAACAATAATAGTAAAGAGTACAATAAGAGTATTATATAAAGATATAAATTCAATTTTAGTTAAAGTATATAATTAAACAATGCGTTTCCCATAAACGCTGTTTCTCAAAATGGCTAATAAATATTACTTTATTTTGTAACATTTTCACCAATATTTAAAATTCCTTGAAAAATGCTCTTGAATCATGGAATTTAAATATTACTTCAGTAAGTGCGCAGGCCTTCTCATAAGTTTTAAAATACCCAGAAGACAAACTATTTCTAATTTGTGTTTACTACAAATTTATAATTTAACACATTTACTTGATACCTTTAAAGATTTCATCTTTGAGACGAGCTTTGTAATATATACTCTTAATGCTGTAGGCTCCAGAAGAATTAATCAAGTAAACACTTTACAAGCTCTTGTGCATTTAATTTTGTATCAATTTCAACCAAATCAGAAAAATGTCGTTGGATGCATGATTATACTAATTAATTTTTAAAAACTGATCTATGATCAACATTAAAACTTCAGCCAAACATTTTACGAGGGTCATCCACCAAGTGACAGATGATTTGACATAACTAAATGATAAAGAAATATATCAACACAAAACTTTGTTTACAAAGTTACGGTACCTTACTAGGGCGCTAATGGTCTTAGCAGTTGACGCCCTTAATCACCAATCATCATCATCATCATCATCACAGTACCTCACTCCATTTCTCAAGTCGCCCTCCGTGGCGTAATGGTTACCATGCTAACTCCATCTACCAAGGTCGCGTGTTCAAACCCGGCGGAGGACGGTGGATTTTTTCGGGTGTAAAAATCCTAAGCATGGCTTCCTTCGGAAGGGAAGTAAAGCCGTGGGTCCCTTGTCGTAGATTTACGGCACGTAAAAGAACCTTAAGCCTGATAGAGAGGCCTCAGAACAAAATTAAGCGGTCTTTCACGCCCAGTATAGAACAGGACGCTGAGAACAACAGCAGTTACAGAACGTCCATAAATAAAACGCCATTTAATTTAATTTCCATTTCTCGACGTAATCTCCGTTCTGTCAAGACATTTAGTGTCACGTGGCATTACTATTTCAATGCCGATGTTATACTTTTATACCTCCAAAGGGCTTATTTGTTATTGTGAATTCACAAAATCTTCGACCTCTCGAATTTTATAGGCAAACAAAAAAACAAAAAACAAGTGTGTAGTGATAATGCATTGAAGAGTTCTCAGTGAGGAAATGGCACTTCACGAGTAATCAAGGATGAACCAGTGTGTGCGAAAAAGACCGGAGTGGAAGTTCATCAATCGTTATGAAGGAGTTCAGAAAAACCAGTGTTTCACTTTGGACACTGTACATTATTTTTGGATGGAAAAGATATCCCAACCGATGAAGACCTCAAAGTGGCAGTGACATCTTGGCTCAGATCTTTAGCGGTAGAGGAGTATAACGTCTGCATTGAAAAACCTGTACCACGTGACAATAAATACCTTGATAGCAATGACGATTACGTTGAGAAATAGAGTAAGGTACTGTAACTTTGTAAATAAAGTTTTTTGCTGATATCTTTCGTTATTATTTAGTTATGCCAAATCGTCTGTCACTTTCGGAATGGCCCTCGTTCAGCTGCTTTGGAAACATTTATAGAGCTCTAGTTGTGTTTTTGCTGGACAAGATAGATTTTGAATATGGGAAAATAGCACTAAATTTGAATCTGAGAAAAAATGCTTTAAAAATTGACATAGAAAGTCCTTTAACCAGCGTGACGCTTTAAAATGGCGTCCAAAAGATTTGTTTCATACGCCTTAGAGAATCGAACATAGCAAATATGGACTTTAAAGCATGACGCATGTTTTGTATTAAATATCCAACAATTTACGACCAAAATCGCTAAAAATACTTCTACGTACCGTTAATTGTAGAAACAATTGTGTGGCTTCTCCTCTCCTGTAGGGGAGCCAGAAGCACGAAACCACAGAATGGAGAACCTGGAACGAGTCGTCGGCCCGTAGCCAAGTATGAGCGTGAGCAAATGAATGATATGAAATGCAAGCGAAACTGATTCCAGGAAAAGTGATTATTGAACAATTGGTGGAATGAGCGACGGAGAAAACCAGGCGTCGCTTCGTCCACCACAAATCCACATGCGGGTGCTTGGGATCGAACCCGGGACGCCAATTAGTGAGGCGAGTGGTCTAAAAATTATCATTTTTTTAATCCATTTTGAGAAATACTACGTAAATGTATTATATAAAACCAATTACTAATCATATTTGAAGCTTAAAAAAAAGTATTTATTCACGTGCTTCAAATTGTTTGTAAGGAGTTTGCAAAGAGCTATCAATATTTTATATCAAAAATGTATTAATAATTAAATATTTTGGAAAGTAATTGTTATACGAAACTAAAATTTTGCGATGAATTATATATGTACAGAAATTGAACCACACAATTTAAAAATTAAAAAAACAAAAACAAAAGAAAAACAAAAACAAAAAAAAACAAAACAAAAAGAAAAACCTGTAAATTAAAAACTATTTACACTTTGGAAAACATTTTAAAATTAATTTTCCAAATTATTATTATAAAAGCTCATCTCTCCAAGTGCAGTAGTTTGGCTGAGAATCACAGTTGGTAATATTTTTGGAAAAAGCTTCAGTGTAAATTTGTGTTTTGTGAATCTTTAATAGTTTGAAAGGAAAACCTGGTGACATGAAATTGTAACAGTAATTTTTGTGGTTGACAAGTGTTTTGTTTAACTGTAAAATATAATCACTGTTTAGAAAATTCCCCGAGAGCTTCCTAAAGGAGCACGTTTTCCGAATTCCGTGAGTGTACACTGTACGTCATATGGGTATGTGGCCACGTTGTAATGTCTTCCTATCGGTCTTCTGTATTCCTGACACCATGACTCTACCCTACATCTTCCTGTCTCAACTGTAATCCTGTTCTTAAGACGTTATTCGCGATGTGAACAGTGAGAGAAAAAAGAACTATTTTTTGTAAGTGACGTTACGAAATGAGATTATCTCATAGTGTAAATATATAAACAATCTTCATAGGGTATATTTCCGTGTGAATGTTATAAATCTGGTGACGAGAAGTGAGTAAGCTTGTAATCGAGTTGCCATGGAGACCAAAGCAGTCGTTTACACCCAGTTGTACAGTGACCGTCAAAGGAATATGGGCCAGAAATAGCCCCGCAAAGACTAAGTGTGCGGTAATACAATGACATGGGCAACATTCCTAAATCCAGTTTTGAACATGCGCTACATTTCTTCTAAGTAATATTTACTATCGTATCCTATAAACTCCATGTATACATTTCATGTATCCTAAGAAAATGAGCCTTTATTTCATCGTGAAATGAAGTACCTTATTTCATTGTAAATTATTTTAACTCCTTTGGCAGCCCTCCATTCTTTAAAAAATAATGAAAATTCCTTTTCATATAAGTTCTTCGACTTGCCGGATAAGTACAGCTTTTTTAGCATAATCTGAAACTTCTAGGGTATTGTAATGCACCCAAAATTTCGATAACGATTTTCACAGGAGATACATGTTTTGAGACCCCCTGGATCCAATTTTTAGACAAATTTCCGTGTGTGTGTGTTTGTATGTGTGTTGTGGACAGCATAGCTCAAAAACGAAATGACCTTGAATACCAAACTTGTCTTCCAAGTATGCGACACGAAGAATTTCAAGAAAATCCCCCCACCCCAACTACACGTTACATGGAACTTTCTTTCGAACATTTTGATTTTCTCAAAAATGGCTCTAACGATTTTGAATAAATATTGTATATTAAAGATATTTACCTGACAAATAAAATGTTTATCTTGAATCACACACACACATACAAGCATACATACACAGACAGACACATACCGGGACATTTTTGTAAAAATGCTTTTTTTGGATTCAGAGAGTCTCAAGACATGTATTTCCGGTGAAATCTCGGTATCGAATTTTTGGGCGCATTTCAATACCTTCTCCATACACTATGTACATAGCATGTGTAGAAAAAGTAAAAAGTAATATTTTGTAAGAATGGTTTGTTTGTAGAACAGATAGAAATTTATTTTTAAGAAAAGTTTTTTAATATTTTTTAAAACAATTAAAACTACTTAGTACAGAAAGTAAAAATGTCGTGTCGGTTCGACATTAGTGTGGAGAACAGTAAACGTAAACATCTTTGATATTTATCCGAATTTTCGTGTTTGAAATAGGCACATAGACATTCCCTGGCGGAGGGGTATGGATTTTTACGAGCGTAAAATCCTTAGCATTGCTTCCTTCGGAAGGGAAGTAAAAGAACCTCAAGCCCGATAAAGAGGTTTCCGAACAAAACTAAGCGATATTTCACGCCCAATATAGACTGGAACGCTGATAACCGCAGCAGCTAAAGTGCGTCCGAAATTCTATAGATTGACACACAGTTGCACACACACACATACCATTGTTTTCTAAAACGCTATTATTATTTATTATTATTATTTATTATTTATTATTATTATTATTTATTATTTATTATTATTATTTATTATTATTATTTATTATTATTATTTATTATTATTATTATTATTATTATTATTATAAATAGTATTATTATTATTATAAATAGTATTATTATTATCATCACCATTATTATTATTAATCACCATCATTTTTAATATTTTTATTATTGTTAGTATTCTTAGTATTATTATTATTATTAGTAGTAGTAGTAGTAGTATTATTATCACCATTATTATTAGTCAGCATCATAATTTTATTAATATTATTATTATTAGTATTATTATTATTATCACCATCACCATTATTATTATTAATCACCATCATATTTTATTATTATTATCACCATCACCATTATTGCTATTAATCATCATATTTTATTATTATTATTATTATCACCATCACCATTATTGTTATTATTAATCACCATCATCATTTTTATTATTATGATTATTATTATTATCACCATCACCATTATTATTAATCACCATCATATTTTATTATTATCACCATCACCATTATTATTATTATCACCATCACCATTATTATTATTATTAATCACTATCATATTTTATTATTATTAATCACCATCATATTTTATTATTATTAATCACCATCATATTTTATTATTATCACCATCACCATTATTATTATTATTATTATTATTATTATTATCACCATCACCATTATTATTATTATTATTATTATTATTATTATCACCATCACCATTATTATTATTATTAATCACCATCATATTTTATTATTATTAATCACCATCATATTTTATTATTATTATTATTATTATTATTATTAATCACCATCATATTTTATTATTGTTAATCACCATCATATTTTATTATTATCACCATCACTATTATTGTTATTATTAATCACTATCATTTTTTATTATTATCACCATCACCATTTTTGTTATTATTAATCACCACCATAATCTTTATTATTATTTTTAATCATCAACACCATCGTCATTTTTATTATTATTATTATTATTATCATCACCATCACCATTATTAGTAATCACCATCACCATTATTATTATTATTATTAATCACCATCACCATTATTATTATTATTATTATTAATCACCATCACCATTATTATTATTATTATTATTATTATTATTCAGGGTTCCTCTATTGGTATTGAGTTTTTGGATGAAGTACAAAACTTCCTCTACTTATTACACGTAACAGAGAAAGAAAAGAAAGTAAGCAAAAAGACAACAAAATCAAGTTTTAAAATTGAATGCGCTATTTGCCCTCAGGAATTAAATGTTTAAGCGTCACGTCTGGCATTTTAAATGCCCAGAAAGACATAACCTCAATCGGAATCAGATTCTACAATATCTGAGGTATTCTACGAAAAGACAGTATCAAATGCCTATAATAGAGCGAATGCAGTTTCCAGTTCTGCTCTATGCGTCTCCATGCAAGCTTCGTATTCACTCACTTCTTGTTCATACTCGGCAGGGTCAGGTATTTTGGTAAAACAAAAGAACTTGCTTGAAAGTCACTTGTGCAGTATTTGCCATATTTTATATAAAAAAATTAGCATAAACGTATTGAAAATACATTTTATGAAATAAATTATAAGTGCTTAAACCAAAAATAGCTGCCCCTGAACCAGTGTTTGACGTACAATCATGACAAAAATATAAACATAAGATGCTCACGATCGTCAATTGTAAAGGCTAAAGGGTATTTTAAACAATAAAACGGGTGAAGAGCATTGTTGATGTTGTATTGCTGTTTGATGTATAAATAATGTTGTAAACATATCGTTGATGAAGATGATGATAATCAGTATTATGATGGTATTTATGTTTTAGGCAATAAAAGAGCTTACAACAGTGTATTCAGTTTAATTGTGGCAACACTGTAACCTTTCCCTCCCTCGAATCACTAGTAAACAAATTCTAGTACTGGGATGGCGTCAAGTTCATTTCAATTTGGTTTTCAAATTCCATACTCAACGCGAGAAACAACTGAGTAGGTTTTTAGCATATCAAGTAAATTTAAGTAATCAAAACTGAAAACAGGAGCATGAATATCCCTCTAAAGGTTAATGACGGGAAAATATTCACTTAATATAAATTGGGCGTTTTGAAGGAGATGTATTTAGGTCGTTCAATAATGACTGGCACTACCCCTATAATTCCTTTAAAGTAGCAGTTTGAAATACGTGTTGATGTATGTGTGAAGATTGACTATAGTACTATCTACTGCCACAAGATGATGTTGCTGCTTCTCATAGGAAGCGGCATAGGTAGCAGCGGATTGCGAGTACGCTTGTGGACAATGTTGAAATAACATGGAAGCAGACAAGCACGGGCAAAGCTGGACTGTGTGGTTTCTCTGGAGGGAAGGAGTAACTGCTTCAGGCATCCACAAGAGGTTAGTGGCCATATGTGGAGAGGTAGACTAGCATGGGCAAAGGTGGACTGTGTGGTTTCTCTGGAGGGAAGGAGTGACTGCTTCAGACATCCACAAGAGGTTAGTGGTCATATGTGGGGAAGAAGCCCAAGTCGCAGATCCGTGTTTCGCTGGGTGTCCGAATTCAAAGACAGCAGGGAGTGTGCTGAAAAAGCAAAAACACAACTGGTCACCGTCGACAAGTCATGATTTTTCCACCAGACACCAGAAAAGATACGCCAGTCCATGGAGTGGAAGCATACTGGGAGCCCTCATCCCAGGAAGTCACGGCCGGGAGTATTCGTTCGGTAACTGTTCTGGGACCAGGAAGGGATACATCTGGTGGATTGCCTCCCTCCCATTACGATCACCAACAATGATCACTTCTGCAATTCACTGCTGCTCCGCCGATGCATTCAACGCCACCGTCACGGAAAATGGGGCCGTGGTGTTCTTCTCCAACAAGACAATGCACGACCACATGCCAGTCGCCAGACTATTGCCACCATTCGTGAATTAGGGTTTACTGTTACCACATCCTCCGTACTCGCCATATCTGGCTCCTAGTGACTATGCTCTATTCGACTCGATGAAACAGGTCATGCGGGGTAAGAAGTTCACCACCAATGACGAACTTCATGCAGATGTCCAACAGTGGCGCCGGGATACACCCAAAGAATGGTTTGCTATGCAAGTACGAAAGCTGCGAGAATGATGGAAAAAATTCATAGACATTGGCAGGTTACCTGTAATGTAACCTGAATGAGTTTGTTGAACAAATGGTTATAGTTTATCACACATACAAATGTGAAAAAAGTCAATCAAACTGAAGAAGACTTCCCAGTCTCTTTGCAGAAAATGTAATATATGTGGAAAGGAACTTAGTACATAACATTTAAATCTGTTTCAGGTCTCATTATTTGGAGCATATTTTGCATCTCTTGGTCCAATACTTCCAGTGTTGACCGCGTCTTAAGTCTAAAATTTGCCAATGTTTGGCCCATCTTGTGGTGAAGCTTCCTCAGGGCTGGCTGGCTAATCTCAATATTAGCCGTGTAAGTTTGCGAAAACATATATTTTGTATCTTCCACTTTTACTTTCTCTAGTCCCGTATGTACAGTGTACACAGGGATAGAAAAGGTATTGTATTCCACCGAAAAATTCGATGTCGAGATTTCACAAAAAATATACGAGGTACGTCCAGAAAGTAAGTTCCGTTTCAATTTATCTCCGCTGCAGCGCTGCGATCGCAGTTCCGCACATGCGCGGTAGACGCTCTGTATCAAGGAGAAGAAACGTGCGCCATTTTGAGATCGCTGTCAACCACATACGCTTTGTTATGCTTGTTTACAATGTCGGTGTTGATTGAAAATCCCGCCGCTTGTGAAATCAGATCTGTGATTCGTTTTCTGAATGCTAGGAAAGTGAAACCAATTGAAATTTATCGGCAAATTTGCGAAGTTTACGGACAAAATGCGATGAGTGATTCAATGGTGAGAAGATGGGTCTGACAGTTCAATGAAGGACGTAGTGAAGTGCACGATGATGAACGAAGTGGGCGTCCATCTTTGGTTACAGAAGAACTGGTTCACGCGATTGATGACAAGATCCAGGAAAACAGCAAGTTTACAATTAGTGCTCTCGCTAAGGAATTTACCCAAAGCTCACAATCACTAATTCATGCAATTGTTACCGAAAAACTGAAATTTCGTAAACTTTTCTCATGTTGGGTACCAAAGATTCTTACTGAGCAACACAAAACAAAACGGATGGGTAGTGCACTTCAGTTTTTAACCCGTTATGATGAAGACGGCGAAGAATTTCTGACACAGATAGTCACAGGAGATGAGACTTGGGTTTCTTGCGACACCCCTGAAAGTAAGCGGCAATCAATGGAATGAAGGCACACTTCATCCCCAGCAAAGGCTAAGCCGAAACAAATCTTGACACCTCGAAAGATGATGTGCACAGTGTTCTGGGACTCGAAAGGCATCTTACTCATTGATTTCTTACCGCGTGGTCAAACAATCAAAGCAGATGTTTATTGCGAGACACTTAGGAACTTGCGCAGCGCAATGCAGAATAAGCGCCGAGGATTGCTGTCAAAAGGTTTTGTTTTTCTTCACGACAAGGCACGACCACACACTGAAAATGTGACGAAAAACCTCCTACAGGGATTTGGCTGAGACGTGTTTGACCATCCTCCGTACAGCCCTGACCTTGCTCCCAGCCACTTTCACCTGTTCTTACATCTCAAGTCTTTCCTTGGCGGTCAACACTTCAACAATGACGAAGAGCTGAAAGAAAATGTTTCCAACTTTTTGAAGACACAGGCGGCAAACTTCTATGAAGAAGGTATACAAAAACTTGTGCCACGCTATGACAAATGCCTGCAAAATTTCGGCAGTTATGTGGAAAAGTAGTATAAGAGTTATAGAATTTTGTGCAATAAATAATTATTCTGTATCTTTCACAATTTAATTTTATTACCAAACGGAACTTACTTTCTGGACGTACCTCGTATGCTTTGGGGTCCCCTGAGTCCGAAAAAATCATTTGAAGTAAAAGGTCTGTTTGTGTGTGGGTGTGTGTGTGTGTGTGGACAGCGTAGCTCAAAAGACCGTTAAATACCGAACTTGGTATTTAGGTTTGGTATCTTCCAAGGATGTGACACGAAGATTTTCAAGAAAATCCCCCCACTACAAACTACCCTTTACAGGGAAATTGTTCGAAAATTTTGATTTTCTAAAAAAATGGCCTTAAGATTTTGATTAAAATCCCGTATATTAAAGATATTTACTCCCAAATAAAATGTATATTTTGAATTTTCTGGGAATAGCCTCTGAAGACCTCTTTATTCTGAATGAATTTTGCCGAACTTTGCTTCACCGCTAAACTGTAAGAGATGGACAAAAACGTACTACACAAAAATTTAATCTCAAAACTCACAATTTAAGTCCTTTACGTTTTTGTTGTGGTGGTAACCATTTCCTAGATACTCTTTGTTATTGGTTTCAATTGTAAAGTGCTTATACTTTTCTCAGACAGGAAGTGTTCGTTTTTCTTTTGCTCTACTTTTGGCCAAGCAAAGAAGCGATTTGCATTGAAAATCACATAACGATGGTTTAAACATTTTTACTATCACTTTAGACTAGTGCATTTCTTTAGTTTCCTTCTACTTATAAGCAACTAAGCAATAAAACATTCTGCTAATATGTAACTCAATTAGCATTGTTTGGAAAGAAGAATAATCTTTTGTAAGAAGTTTGTAGAGCAGCTAAAGAAAGTCATGTGAGTGTATCACATAAGATTTTTTCCAGAGTAATATTTTTTTTTTTTTTTGAGATTGCTTTGAATAGCTTTTAAGGCTATTCCCAGAATATTCAGAAATACCATTTACTATTAATGTAAATAGTAGATTTAATAAATGGTATTTTAATCAAAATCATTGGGAAAAACGAATATCTAATATAATGATTTCTGTAAAGCCAGTCCCCGTGGCCGCGCTCGCTAAAGTGCCTAGCTTTTGAGCTTCGTGGCGCAGGGGATCGTGGGTTCGAGTCCCGCCTTGGCTATGGATGTTTCTGTGTTTGTAAATATATATCTCTATGTATGTAAAAGAAAAGGATAAATAAAGAGGTCAACAAAGACATGTAGGAAACTTGAAAAGAAGAGGAAAAATAAAATAGGAACATAGCGCCGGAGTCCTGACAAGACTACGGAACTGTGTTAAGTAAATGGTGTGGGGGAATTTTCCTGAAAATCTTCGTGTGGCACCTTCGGAAGATACTGAGTATGGCATTTATCCGACTCTTAGACACAGTCACGGATTTTTTTCTAAAGGCACTTTTTATTATTCTGGAAGTCTCAATCGTAGTGTGTTGGTAGCATGTCTTAGGTCGTGAGTTCGAATCTCGTTTAGGCTGAGTTACCTGGATAAGGCTTTTTTCGGGGTTTTCCCTTATCCTCAGAAGACGAATGTCGAGTAATTTTAAGCTCCATGGTCCCCAAGATCATTTGAGCATCATTTCAACAATGTCATTCATCGTCCGATATGACCAACCAGGTTGAAGGACGTTAAGCTAAGAAAACATCGTCTAATATCTCGGTATCAAAATTTTGGATGGAATACATGAATTCCCCCACTTATACAGTAGTACAGAAAACAAAATGGCTTTTTTGTGCAATAATCGCCGTCTAGGGAGTGATTGTGGCTTTGACACTCTCTGCTGAACCCAGAAAAATTGCTGAAAGTGAGTTTTGAGATTTAATAGAGATAAACATATATGTAACTTTATCACGACTCGTACAATCATAAATGTATCTATGTGTTTTTTAAACCCGTTTGGAGAGCCAAATTTTCCGCCGTTCTGTTCTCGAACAAAAACATTATTTGTATTTCAATTTCCCTTAAAAGGCTATAATCGCTTTTGTGGAAATCAATATGATAAATCGGTTGAAACGAGCACAAAAGCCTCCATTTCCTTAATAGCAGCAGTCATTTGTTTCAGCGTTGCTGATGTTTTTAGTGGCAGTCATATGTTTCCAGTTGTACCAATTGAGCGCGCCAATTAGCCGCGAATTACAGGCGATGATGTGACGTAATAACAGCGTCATTAGACTACGAACAATATCTATTGTGAGAAGAAAACTTTTCATGTTTCAAGGCAGCACGTGATTAAAAGTGCGTTTTGTGTGCTGCGTACAATGCAGAGACTGCAACAAAGATACATGCCTGTGACCCCGTGACCTTTGTCTCTAAGGCGGACGCGTTTAGTGTGCGCTCTGCACAACATTTCAACTTTCAAAATTACGTACTCCAGACACTGATATCCAACGTATTGGTTTCTTTACAGGTCTATCTTGCGCCTTTAAGTTTACATTTAAAAATGTAATGAATATTCACGTGATTTCTCTATCTGTTCTACAAAGTTTTCTTTTAGGCCGCCTGAGTATTGTGGTGGTAGCGTGTCTGCCTCACATTCAACAGGTCTCGAGTTCGAATCCCGCTTAGGGTGAGTTACGCGGATAGGGCTTTTCTGGGGGTTTTCCCTTATCCTGAGAATACGAATGTCGAGTAACTTTAAGCTCCATGGACCCCGTGATCATGAGCTTTCAAAGAATATTTACCTTCTCTACTTACTATATAGGTAGAGAAACTATTGCATTTCTCCCAAAAATTCTATATCGAGATTTCTTTGGAAATATATCTACGTTTTAGAGCCCCCTGTATAAAAATCTGATGACTTTCTCTACATTTTTGTAACAAATTATTTTAAAAAGCTTATTATTCTATCTAAATTACGCTAATTCACATAAACATTAGCAGAAATTGGTCTTATTGCTTGCTTCCTTGTAAGTAAAAGGGGGAAAAAATCTAATGAATTTCGGTAAAAAAAACTTTTATTCAAAACATTAATCTGTTAGCTACGTCATTCTAATCAAGATAACTATAAGCAGTATTAGTTTTATTAATCGCTTCATTGTAAGTAGAAGGGAAATAAGAAAATACACAGGTTAAAGCGATAGTCTCGTCCGCTAAAAGACGGTTGCTATGTGAAACAATTGACATTCCAATGTCCAGTTACACAAAAGACATCCAGAATGAAGAGGCAATTCTTAGAAAATTCAAATTATACATTTCGTTAGTCATAAGAATATCTTGAACATAAGACATTTAATCAAATTTGTTACAGCCAGTTTTGAGAAAATCAACGTTTTCCAAAAATATTCCATGTAAAGGGGATGGGGGAATTTTCTGGAAAATGTACATTATTTATAGAGAAGCTATTGTATTGCACTCAAAAATTCCATACCATGATTTCACATGAAATAGACGTTTTAGGGTCCCCTGTATCCAAAAAAAGTATTTTAGAAAAAGTTCCGTGTGTCTGTGAACACGATAACTCAAAAACGAAAAGACGGTGAAATAAAAAACTTGGTATTTCAGCTAAGTATCTATCACTAACCTTTACATGGAAAAAATTTCGAAAAATTTTGATTTTCTCAAAAATGGTTCTAACGATTTAGATTAAAATACCGTAAATTAAAGATATTTATATGGCAAATAAAGTGTATATCTTGAACTTTCTGGAAATAGGCTCTAAAGACATCTTTATTCTAGATGAATTTTGCTGAATATTACGAAATTGGTTAGCCGTGAGAGATAGACAAAGCTCACTGCACAGAAATCTGATGTATTCCATTCACATGACTTTCTCTACATCTCTGTCACAAATTATTATTAAAAAATTTATTCTTCTATCTACTTCATGAATTTCGAGAAAAACATTAGCAGAGGTGGTCTTATTACATACTTCCTTGTAAGTAGAAGAGAAATACGCTGGGCAAAACCGACAGTCAATTGTTTTTAATGCTATGGGATTGAAATCCGTTATTTTGCATGGCCAGGCGCTGACATGCTCCCGTGGGAGAAAAATATACTTTAAAACCTAACCAATAACACGGAATATTTTAAAAACACTCAACTCCATGAAAAAAGCTTTTGTCTATCTCTTGCGGTTTACCAGTTGTACAAAATTCATCCAGAATAAAGATATCTTCAGAGAATATTCCCAGAAAATTGAAGATATACATTTATTTGTCATTTAAATATCTTTACTATTTGATATTTTAATCAAAATCGTTAGTCATTTTTTAGAACATAAACAATGTCGAAACATTTTGTATGTAAATTGTGAGGGGATTTTGCTGAAAATTTTCGTGATGCATGCTTGAAAGATATTTAACTTAAATACCAAGTTTGGTATTTAACGGACCTTTCGTTTTTGAGTTATGCTCCCACAGACACACATGGACATTTTTTTTTTCTTTTGGATTCAGGCGGGTCTCAAAACATATATTTTCGGTGAAATCTCGGTATCTAATTTTTAGGTAGAATACACTATATACATAGTACGTGTAGAGAAAGTAAAAAAATCCGTAGCAAAGAACAATAGCGCAGTACAAGCGTACACTCATGCCAACTGAAACTGTATTGAGGAATGATCGTTACACCTGGCAACAAGGATGAGTCATTCCTTACGTGTCATGAGGCAGAGAGACAGTCACACCTCTTGTCAGCTGGCTATCAGGAATCACTATGTATCTCCCCGAGTTTAGTCACCCCACATTTCCTTGCCAAGTGACGGCGGTTGTTTTGATACAACAAGCGCATTGGTGGCTTCGTTCCACCTTAGCGGTAGTAATAATTATTTTGTTTATATTAAATATATTTTGCATATAATAATTATTACAGCCGCCTACTTTGGTTAGGCAAATTACATAATCTTCAAGTTATAACCTTCATTTGTCTTAAACACGTAATATTCTTATGCTACTTTTGGATTTACATACTAAATTGTTTCTGTTTCACAACAAATAAAGCAGTACAGTTCTACATGTGCTTACCCTTAAAATATTTAAAGAACTATCTGATCCACGCAATAAATCGCTTGTTTTTAAACTTAATACTCTCTTATTTAAGTGTAGTAATTTCTCTCTGGTTGTTTCAGAGAGAAGATGTCTCTGGAGGGGTGCTTATAGCTCCAATTTTAAGCTTAGTTTTCTCTCCAAACTAATAGAAATAATTTAAAATATATTTCAGATATAGAATTAATAAAAAGTTTGTATTATATCGCTCTATTATACACGCAACCCTTTAGTTCAGTTCCGAATTCCTAATAAGCTAATAAGAAACGAACCTCCTCAAAGTGGAATCATATCGTCCCTTTTATATGTTTACAAATACGGATGTTCAGAAAGTAACTTTTGAAAGTGTAACTAAATACCTGGTAAATTTACCAAAGTTTGCTTTATGCTTCTGTCTATGTTTGTGTAGATATATGTAACAGGAAAACGTTAAGAATAATAAGGTCTACTAAGGAAATATAGAAAACTGGAAAAAATGGAGGGAAAAGGAATACAGCGCCGGAGTCCTGACAAGCCTCCGAAACTGTATTTTATACAAAAAAAAAATCATAGAGCTCGGTTTTGGATTCTGGAGGATCTCAGTTACGAACACACAGAGCGGTAAATAGTTTAAAGAGAGGCTAGTGGGGAGGGATTTGTGAGGTAAACATGCACACTTTGAGGTATAATCTGTACAAAAGTAGCTCATTACATGTGTTGACATTATATACATCGTTATTTTTCAGAAAGTAAGACAATAAAATAAAGTATAAAGCTAAATACAAAAATCTGATGTGTTTACACTCACATGACTTTCTCTAGCTGCTCTACAAAACTCATACAAAAGATTATTCTTCTTTGTACACAATGCTAATCAAGATAAATGTTAGCAGAATGTTATTACTTAGTTCCTTATAAGTAAAAGAGAATAAGGGAATGCACTATGCTAAAGTGATAGTCAAATGTTTGAAAAACTATCATTATGCAATTGTCATTGCAAATCACTTCTTTGCTTGGCCAGGAGTAGAACAAAAGAAAAACGGACACTTCCTGTGTGAGAAAAGTTTTAAGTACTTCACAATTGAAGCCAATAACAAAAAATATCTCGAAAACGGTTACCTCCACATCAAAAACGTAAAGGACAAAAATTGTGTGTTTTGTCATGAGGTACATTTTTGTGTAGTACGCTTTTTCTATCTCTTACGGTTTAGCAGTTAAGCAAAATTCAGCAAAATGCATCCAAAATAAAGAGGTCTTCAGAGGCTATTCCCAAAAAATTCGAGATATACATTTTATTTCGGACATAAATAGTTTTAATATACGGGAATCGTTAGAGCCATTTTTAAGAAAATAAAATTTTTCGAAAATTTTTCCATGTAAATTGTAGTTTGTGGTGTGGGGATTTTTTTTTTTTTTTTTAAATCTTCGTGTCGCATCCTTGGAAGATACTAAACCTAAATACCAAGTTTGGTCATTTAACGGTCTTTTTGTTTTGGGGCTATGCTGCCCACAGACAGACAGACAGACAGACAGACAGACACACACACACACACTGACCCTTTTTTAAAAATGCTTTTTTCGGACTCAGGGGACCCCAAAACATATGTTTCCGGTGAAATCTCGGTATCGAACTTTTGTGTGCATTACAATAGCTTCTATATCCCTATGTACATTGTACATATGGGGCTAGAGAAAGTAAAAATTCAGGATAACAACATGTAGAGCTTTGAAAAGTCAATGAACTTAAATCAACCAAACTCACAGAATGCACTGCAGTGAAAAACAATATACATATTTACGGTATCGAAAGAAAAGGCTCTCTTCTCATTCAAAATATGTTTGAATCATCATTAACTTTGTTTAGTGTCCAACACGTACCCTTTGGTATCTTTGATATTTTTACTTTCTCTATACGCACTATGTACACTCCACCAAAAAATTCGATACCGAGATTTCACCAGAAATATATGTTTTAGGGTCTCCTGTATCCAAAAAAAGTATTTTCACAAATAGGCGCGTCCGTGTGTGTGTGTGTGTCTGTGAATACGATAACTCAAAAATGAAAAGTCGGTAAAATACCAAACTTGGTATTTAAGTTTAGTATCTTCCGGGGATGCGAGACGAAGATCTTGAGAAAAATCCCCCCACTCCAAACTATCCTTTACATGGAACCTTTTTCGAAAATTTTGATTTTCTAAAAAATGGCTCTAACGATTTTGATTAAAATATCGTATATTAAAGATATTTACCTGACAAGTAAAATGTATATTTTGATTTATCTGGGAATAGCCTCTGAAGACTACTTTATTCTGAATGAATTTTACGCATTTTTTTGCATGAATGCTAAACCCTAAGAGAGAGACAAAAACTTACCACACAAAAAATGTAGAGCACATTAAAACGCACACTTTATGTTGTATACATTTTTTTCGTGGAGTTGATTGTTTTTTTAGATATTCCTTGTTTATGGTTTAAGCTATAAAAACCTATATTTTTCTCATACAGGACTTTGTGAGCTCGTGTTCATACAAACAAAGGAACTTCAGTCACATAGCAACCAGCTAGTAAATAGAAGCATAAGTTTCTTAAAAATAATTTATTGCAGAGATATAGAGTAAGTCATGTGAATGGAACACATCATATTTTTCAATCTGCATTCTCTTTTACTATTCACTGTTTATCTACTAGCATGAACTGAACAAGGCCAGGAAGTGAGCAATGCTAGAAAGAGACCACGCCTACTCCATCACGTCATAATTATACTTTGTGTGCACTGAACCTCAATCCGGCAATTTCTTGACCCCGAACCAAGCTGTGCTGATCATAGTGGCGTTTGATATTGTGGCGCTTTATATTTTGAATTTGAAATCCACTTATTATAGTAAACTTTCCTTTTTTGTAACTCACAAAAATTCTCCCTGCCAATCTTAATAAAACAGACGTCCCGATAAGTCATACCCGCCACTGAATAAGGTGTGTCGGAAACAGAGGTAACAGCAGTGAAGTGCAGGAATGGTTGGTGTTGTGAGGAACGAATACGTTTCAGTGGAGTGGCCCTTTTGAGCCGATTTTGTCCATGCCTGCCACAGACATTACAGCCTAAGCCATCTCGCTCGGATTCAAATTATTTTTACTTTCTCTACACGTACTATGTACATAGTGTATAGAGAAGGTGTTGTATTGCACCCAAAAATTCGATACCGAGATTTCACCGGAAATACACGTTTTAGGACCCCCTGAATCTTAAAAAAATAACTATTTCGAAAAATGTCTGTGTATGTCTGTGTATGTGTGTGTGTCTGTGTCTGTGGGCAGCATAGCTGAAAAACGAAATGGCCGTTAAACTGTAAACTTGGTGTTTAAGTTTAGAATCTTCCAAGGGTGTGACACGAAGATTTTCAAGAAAATCACCCCACCACAAACTACCGTATACATGGAAACATTTTCGAAAATTTTGATTTTCTTAAAAATAGCTCAAACGATTTTGATTAAAATATCGTATATTAAAGATATTTCCTGACAAATAAAATGTGTATTTTGAATTTTCTGGGAATAGCCTCTGAAGACTACTTTATTTAGGATGAGTTTTACGGAATTTTGCATAACTGCTAAACCGTAAGAGGTGGACAAAATCTTACCAGCGAAGAAATGTAGAGCAGGTTAAAACGCTTAATTTGTGTCTTATACATTTTTTCGTAGAGTTGATCTTTTTCTGAGATATTCCTTGTTACTGGTTTCAGCCTTGAAAAACGTATGCTTTTCTCATACAGGAATTTGTGAACTACTGCCCATACAAACAAAGGAACTTCAGTCACATAGCAACCAGCTTTTGACTATCACTTTAACCTATGGTATTCCCTTATTTCGCTTCTTCTTTCACGGAAGCAAGCAATAGATCCTTTGTGCTACTTTTTTCTCGATTAGCAAGAAGTAAATTGAAGCATAAGCTTTTTAACAATACTTTGTTACTTTTTTCATTTCATTTGTACAGCCCCATTTATCATCTGTGGTGATATCGGGGACGTTGTTTGAGAAACAACTGCTGGTATTTTATCGCTGAGCTGTAGGATCTTTTACTTTGGTTTTATCATTTTTAAACATTAAGCACACTTACATTCACCGGACTCTGGTGGATAGGGAATAATTCTGGTTAAAGAAAAATATCTCGTCCCAGCCGGAAATCGACTTCGGAACCTCTGTTTTTTTTATATAAACCAGTACCGGAGTCTGGTCAGGACTCCGGCGCTGTATCCCCTGTTTACATTTCCCCCTTAAATTTACTTTACGATTACAGGTTTTACTGTTCCTTTACACAAACATATAACACCCATTCCCAAGGCGGGACTCGAACCCACGTCCCCTGCCTACGAATCACCAAAGCGAAACACCTTAGCGAGCGTGGCCATGGGGACCGGGTGGGTTGAGATTTTTTTTTGTATTATTTAACGCCTGCTTTTACTAATTTGTGGCACCGCAGGCGATGACATCGGTGGTACATGAAATTAAGATGGAGCACCGGTGGAATGCGATGGCGGGGGAAACCGGAGAACCCGGAGAAAACCCGCCCCTGCTCCACTATGTCTCACATGCGGTCTCCTGGAATTGAACCCGGGACGTCTAGATGAGAGTCGGGTCGTTCTGGGTTGAGAAGCAGAGGCTACAAACTCTTGTTTTAGGAGATCATTTTTTTGAGATCACCTTGTGGTTTACCGGGAAACTTATGAGTCAGCTGAGAAATTTAATACCGTGCCGGTATGTTGTCACGGTAGCTCAGTGGTACAGCAACCTGCTAGAGACCGGTAGATCCGAGGTTTAAATCCCGGCTATGGCATTGAACCTTTCAGTCTAACTCTACCTATCTAGCTCCTGTCCCACACAAGGCTTGTGTGAAAAAACAATTAAATTAAGATTATATTTTGTTTTCTCTGTTATACTCGTGCTCAGTCATCTCGTCTGCATATCATAACACAAGATTTGTATTTTTATCGAGTTGTATTCCTTCTGTAAATTTATTTCTCCAAGTTAAGTTTTACTTTTAAACCCTAAGTGAGGTAAACGCCAATTTTCGACACGTAGGTCAGTAATAATTCTCAAGAAACGAAGTGTGCAGGCAGTGTCTGACGTCACGCCTTGAAAAGTGACGTAGAGTCGAGATACTCGACCTCGCTGGCTCAATCGGGAAAAGGAACATTAACAAAAAAAGTGAGAAGGGTCACAAGTTGTGTGTGAAGTGGAAACCAAACCATAAGAATGCTCCAGACAAGGTAGCCAACCTTGACACAAGAACACTCTGATACCTCAGAGAGCCTTCTAGCTTTTGTGTTTCCAGCCTTTTTTATACCTCTTCGTTATTTCTGCTAGGTCTCTATTCTTTGTTACCTCTCTAAGATGGCGTTGCAGCTGTGAATGGTTGTATCCTTACAAATATATCCTCAAGATCCATATCTTAGTCACGAGAATCAAAGGAATCTTTCATAATTTATCTATTGTCACGTGGATCAAACAATATT
Source organism: Hymenopus coronatus (assembly GCA_030762935.1). Classification (NCBI taxonomy): domain Eukaryota; kingdom Metazoa; phylum Arthropoda; class Insecta; order Mantodea; family Hymenopodidae; genus Hymenopus; species Hymenopus coronatus. Next base: position 20,864,923 of record CM060888.1, read on the forward strand.
TCATGCCTAGTACCAAATGATTTTTACTTTCTCTATACGTACTATGCACATAGAGTACACAGAAGATATTATAATGCACCCAAAAATTTGATACCGAGATTTCACTGGAAATACATACTTTGAGACTTTTTTAGAAAAATGTCCATGTGTGTCTGTCTATGGGTAACATAGCTCAAAAACGAAAAGTACGTCAAAAACCAAACTTGGTATTTAGGTTTATTTATCTTCCAAGGATGCGACACGAAGGTTTTCAAGAAAATCCCCCCACCCCAACTACCTTTTACATGGAACTTTTTTTAAAAATGTTTATTTTCTCAAAAATGTCTTAACGATTTTGATTCAAATGTGGTATATTAAAGATATTTACCTCCTACCAAATAAAAGGTATATCTTGAATTTTCTGGGAATAGCCTCTGAGGACTACTTTATTCTGGATCAATTTTGCAGAATTTTGCATAACTGATAGACCGTAAGAGACGGACAAAAGCTTAACACAAAAAAACTGTAGAGCACATAAAATACACAATTTATATTATACACTTTTTTTTCGTGGAGTTGATCCTTTTTGAGATATTCCTTATTTTTCATTTTAGCTTTGAAAAACATACCTTTCTCATACAGGAATCTGTCAGCTCCAGTCCATTCAAAAAGGAACTTCAGTCACCTAGCAACCAGCTTTTGAGTATCAGCTTCTAGCAACCAGCTTTTGAGTATCAGCTTAACCTATGGTACTCCCTTATTTCGCTTCTACTTACAATGAAGCAAGTATTAAGACTATTTCAGCTAATTTTTTATCGATTAGGATGAAGTAAATAGAAGCCTAAGATTTATAACAATACTTTGTTACAGAGATGTAGAGTAAGTCATGTGAATGGAACACATCAGATTTTTTTTTCATTTTATTGTTTCATTTATATAGCCCCCTTTAACATCTAAGGTCATATCGGGGGCTTTGCATTAGAAACAACTCGTTGTCTGTAGGTTCTTTACGTTGGGTTTTAATCATTTTATATTCTTCAAACACAAACATTCACTCTCACATACATACTTCCAGACTCTGTGGGGGATGGGGAATAATTCTGGTTAGAGAAAAATTCCCACTCCAGCCTGGAATCGAACACGGGACCTCCAGATGAGCAATAAGCTTACTGACCATTTGATCACGGAGGCAGTCATCAAATGAATTCTATGAACCTAAGTAACAAAAACCCGAATCTGTTATATCCATATAACTTTCTCTGCATATAAGCGTAACTCCATGCTACGACAGGCCACCGCCGACCGCTGCATACCGCATCTCGGCCCAAATGTGTCATGTATGGGATGCAGTGCTAAAGGATGAGATGTGATTAGCGCCTCGAGCCCTCCCGGCCGGTTGATGCGGTCTTCTCGATCTGCAGCCGCTAGTAGCTCCTCAACTGGCCCCCATGGTCCTCACGCTATTGAGTGCACCCCGGACCAGGTCTCCCACCGGGGGAAAATTCCCCACGCCGGTACTGGGAATCGAACCCAGATCTCCCGCTTGGCAAGAAGCCGCGCTACCATCGCGCAAATTCTGCAACAAAATATTTCTACCAAACTTCTTTTTATATGTTTAACGCCCACTATCTAGTACCAAATGAATTCTTAGAACCTAAGTTATAAAAATCTGATGTTTATGCTTCTATTTACCTCATGCTAATCGAGAAAATATTAGCAGAAATAGTCTTATTACTTGCTTCCTTGTAAGTAGAAGCGAAATAAGGAAGTACCATAGGTTAAAGTGATAGTCAAAAGCTGTTGGTATGTGACCGAAGTTCGTTTGTTTTATGGACCGGAGTTGACAAATTCCTGTATGAGAAAAGTACAAGTTTTTCAAATCTGAAATATAAAACAATGAATATCTCAAAAACGACCAACTCCACGAATATATATATGCAAAATTCCTTAAAATTCATCCAGAACAAAGTAGTCTTCAGATGCTATTCCTAGAAAACACAATATATACAGTTTATTTGTCGTGTAAATATCTTTAATATATGACATTCTATTTACAATCGTTACAGCCATTTTTGAGAAAATCAAAATTCTCGAAAAAAGTTCCATGTAAAGGGGAGTTGGGTGGGGGGGATTTTCTTCAAAAATCTTCATGTCGCGTCCTTGGAAGATGCCAAACCTAAATACCAAGTTTGGTTTTTAACGGTCTTTTTGTTTTTGAGCTATGCTGCCCAGAGACACACACACATACACACAGGCAGACAGACAGACAGATAGACACGGACATTTTTCTAAAAAAAAATTTATTCAGGGGATTTCAAAACATGTATTTCCGGTGAAATCTCGTCATCCAATGTTTGGGTGCATTACAATACCTTTTCTATACACTATGTATATAGTACGTGTAGAGAAAGTTAAAATCTTAATCTGCTGTATTCATATGACTTTTTCTGCATACTCTGTAACAAAATACTTAACAATCTTTTAATTTTAATATTTTTTAATTTTTTATAGTGTTTAGCGTCCACTTTTACCACATGTGATGCCGTAGACAAAATACATGGGCTGAAGATGAAGAACCGGTGGAATGTGATGGCGGGGGAAGTCGCAGGACCCGAAGAAAAACCGCTTTGCGCCGCTTTGTCCACCACAAATCTTACATGCGGTCGCTTGATATCGAACTCGGGCTGACTAGGTGAGAGGCGAGTTTTCTAACCACTTGGCCACCACCAAACATTATTCTTCTATTTACTTCATGCTCATTAAGATAATGGTCTTATTATAAACTTTCTTGCAGCTTTAAGTGGAATAAGGGAATACACTAACGAGTGAAATATTTTAAGAGCTGGTCGCTATGTAATGAAAAGTTTTCTATTTATTTCACCAGGATAAATAAGTAAATTAAAAACGATTAACGACTTCAAACAGCGTTGTAAACCTCAAAGGGGCCATTTCAAGTGAATTTGCTCCACAATTTGGTGAATTTTAACCCTTAGTTGCGTGCATTAGTATATTGCGCATGCCGTTTTTGCTTTAATTCAAATTTAAAACAAACTCTGATGTGTTCCATTCACATGACTTTCTCTATATCTCTGCAATAAATTATTTTTAAAAAGCACTTCCTGCTAATGGAAAAAAAATTAGCAGAAATAGTGAAAAGCTGGTTGCTATGTGCCTGAAGTTCCTTTGTTTGTATGGACACGAGTTCACAAAGTCCTGTATGAGAAAAATATAAGATTTTATAGCTTAAACAAAAAACAATCAACTCCACGAAAAAATATATACAACATTTTTGCTCTACATTTTTTTGTGTGGTAAGTTTTTATCTTTCTCTTACGGTTTAGCACTTATACAAAATTCCGTAAACTTCACTCAGACTAAAGTAGTCTTCAGAGGATATTCCCATAAAATTCAAAATATACATTTTATTTGTCAGGTAGATATCTTTAATATACCATATTTTAAACAAAATCGTTAGAGACATTTTTTAGAATATCAAAATTTTCGAAAAATGTGTTATGTAAAGGGTAGTTTGGGGTGGGGGGATTTTTCTCAAAATCTTCGTGTCGCATCCTCGGAAGATACTAAACTTAAATACCAAGTTTGGTATTATACAGACTTTTCGTTTTTGAGTTATCGTGTTCACAGACACACGGACACTCTGACACACGGACACACACACATGGACATTTTTATGAAAATACTTTTTTTGGATACAGGGGACCCTAAAACATGTATTCCCGGTGAAATCTCGGTATCAATTTTTTTGGTGGAGTGCAATACATTCTCTATACACTATATACATAGTGTGTATAGAGAAAGTAATATGTGAATAAACTATAACATTATTATATGAAATAATGGAGAAAATAGAAATGAAAATATATATGTATCCTTTATTAATCTTTTTCTTGCCAATTAAAACTTTAAATTCTTCTAAAGTAGTTTTCATAATCCTGTCAATCAAAAATGTGATTCAAATAGCCGTGAGTATTAGTTGATAGGTAATGGACTGACTATCCATTCAAAGCCAAAAGTTGCAAGTTTAAATTCCAGTGACTGGTAAAGGACGGGCAGAGTCCAAGTAAAATAATGGGTGTGATGCTTGGAAGCCAATGAGGCTACATTTGACTGTAGTTATGTCGGCTTTACTCTTTTATTTATTTAAAAAATGATTGCATTTTAGAGAAAACATTGTGTATATTTTTACAATATAAAACTGTCCTGATTACTTGTCTTATATGGTTGAAGGTTAGTACAATAGGAAATTAATCCTATTTGTATAGTTACGCTTAAAACAAGCGGAACTTAGAGGCACCGACAGGCAACAAAAGGCTAACCTGAAATAGCCCCGTTGAGTTCTACAACACTTTTTACGCGTGAAGTGTTTACCTGGTGTATAGAAAACAACTGAGAATCGTTTTTACTGTGTTTGTTCCACTGTATATTACAACAGAAGTTGTGTTAATCCATTTCTAGTAACCTTTATCATGATTAACTTGACAATGGGTAGAAAAAATGGTGTGAGTGTTCCACATCAGGATTTTAATGATGAGAGTGGGTTTGTAAAAGCTGGAACAAATCTGACCCATTTCCGACCACACCCAATTACGTCAAGTGTTGACACGAGAAACAAAATGTTGACATATGTTGAATTTTAACAGAGCTGCATTATCTATTCTGTCCGTCCGTCCGCTTCTGTGACTGTCACGACCCCGATACCCACTATTTGCTCTTTACACATTTCATGAGGAACGTTCACGTCTATTGTGATGCAGCACACCAGCGCGAAAGTAGATATCAACAGTAAATGGCATTCCTACAAGCATAGTTCCAACAGAATTCACGAATAAAACCACTAATTTTGAAGGAATGCTAAGAGTTCAGAATCTGCTACATGTACACTGACACACACAAAAGTAACCCACTCTCTGTTTTGCGTAAGGTTTCCACATTCAGTAATTAACCTTTGACTCTACGTAGCTGGTTACGCTGTGACTGAGCTGTATTTCCAAAGCACATTCACCACCACAGAAGGGCACCAATCTGTCAACACTAGCAAACCTGAAAGAGACCGGTTGGAATGAAACTGAGATGAAATGAGGAGACAGTAAGATCAGGGGAATGAAGAAACCTTCCCAGCATTCGCCGATGACTCGGGTAAACTTCCAAAGAGACCAATGAGTTAGAGAAATCGGTCGCAGGAACAGAACCCACAACCTCCCGAATGCAGGTCCCAGATAAAATACCTGTGTCACCTGATTCAATTTAGGTACCATAGGTTAAAGTGATAGTCAAAAGCTGGTTGCTATGTGACTGAAGTTCCTTTGTTTGTACGGACAGGAGTTGACAAATTCCTGTACGAGAAAAGTATGTTTTTTAAAGCTGAAACCAAAAATAGGAATATCTCAAAAAGGACCAACTCCACGAAAACTCCACATAAACTGTGCGTTTTGATGTGTTCTACATTTTTTGTGCGTTAAGTCTTTGTGTGTCTCATACGGTTTAGCAGTTATGCAAAACTCCGTAAAATTTATCCAGAATAAAGTAGTCTTCAGAGGCTATTTCCAAAAAAATTCAAAATATATATTTTATTTGTGGGGTAAATATCTTTAATATACAAGAATCGTTAAGGCCATTTTTGAGAAATTCAAAATTTTCGAAAAAAGTTACATATAAAAGGTAGTTGGGGGGGATTTTCTTGCAAATCTTCGTTGTCGCATCCTTGGAAGATACCAAACTTAAATACCAAGTTTTTTTATTTAACGGTATTTTCGTTTTTGAGCTATCCTGTTCATTGACAGACACACACACGCACTCACGGACCTTTTCTTAAAAATGCGTTTATTGGATTTAGGGGGTCACAAAACATGTATTTCCGGTGAAATCTCGGCATCGACTTTTTGGTTGGAATAAAATACCTTCTCTATCTCTATGTACATTGTACATACGGGGTTAGAGAAAGTAATAATAATAATAATAATAATAATAGTGTATGTGTACTAGAACCTGCACTCGCGGCTGAGGAACATCTGAGGCAACACTGCCCTGATTCTCCCTAAGAGCTGTTGTGCCTTGATGACGTGAGATCCGCTTTAGAATAATGTGAAAAGTTGAGTATCGGTGTGACGTACGTAGGCCACTGCAGCTGACGTGTGTTTGTTTATCGAGATGGATGTGTGACATAAAACAAGAAACAACTCCTTAACTAGCCGCCTCCTTGACGCCGGGAGAAGCAGTTTCATATCTCTGACGAGAAACCCACATATGTCCACGTCTCAGAGGATTGCCAGTGTCATCCCCACGATGAAACTGTAATCCTGGCTTCTTATTGGGCTCATATCCTTCTGTCCCTTTCAGCAAATACAGTAACCATTTTCATAAAATGGTGCATTCTATCCTATATGTGAAAAATCTGATGGGTTACACTCACATTACTTTCTCTAGCTACTCTACAAACAAACTTCTTACAGAAGATAACTCTTCTTCCAACACCATGCTAATCGAGATAAACGTTAGCAGAATTTTATTACCTACTTCCTTATAAGTAGAATGGAACTAAGGGAATGCACTATGCTAAAGTGATAGTCAAATGTTTTAACCCTTAGTTGCCTGCATTACTATACCACATATGTCGTTTTTCCTTTAATTCAGGTTTAAAAAACATATATGGTAATAAACATTAAAATTGCTATATAAAATACTAGAAAAAATAATATAAATGCAAATATATGTAGATGCTTTATTAATCTTTTTCTTCCCAATTAAAAGTTTAAAATCATCTAGACCAGTTGTCATAATACTACTTAAGGCACTACCAAAAATGTGGTTCAAATGGCCATGAGAGTTAGCTGATAGGTAATGGACTGGCCATCCATTCAAAGCCCAATGCTGCAAGTTCAAATTCCAGTGATAATGGTAAAGGACGGGGAGATCCCAAGTAAAATAATCAGTGTGATGCTTGGGAGCTAATACGGGACTGTAGTTATGTGGGTTTAAGTCTTTTATTTATTTAAAAATATCACTGCAATTTTAAGGCAAAAATTGTATATATTTTTACAATATAAATTAGTCTTGATTACTTGTCGTTTATGGTTGAAGATTAGTATAACATGAAATTAATCCTAGAGTATAAACCTATTATTTGTATAGTCACGCTTAAAACAAGCGGAACTTATAGGTACCGATAGGCAACAAAGGGTTAAAATGGTGTCGTTATGCGATTGTCATTGCAATCGCTTTTTTGCTTGGACAGGAGTAGAACAAAAGAAAAACGGACACTTCCGTATGAGAAAAGTATAAGTACTTCACAATTGAAACTACTAACAAGGAATACCACGAAAAAAAAATGTATATGCCTTAACTCGTGTATTCTAACAAGATCTATATTTTTTGTATTGCAGGTTTTTGTCTATCTCTTACGGTTTTCTAGTTAAGCCAAATTTAACAAAATGTATCTAGAAAAAACAGGTCTTTCGAAGCTATTCCCAGAAAATTCAAGATTTACATTTTATTTGTGATAGAAATGACTTTAATATGTTGGATTTTAATCAACGTCGTTAGAGCCATTTTTAAAAAAAAAAATCCATGTAAAGAGTAGTTAGGGGTGGGGGATTTTCTTGAAAATCTTCGGTTGCATCTTTGGAAGAGACCAAACTTAAATACCAAGTTTGGTATTTAACCATCTTTTCGTTTTTGAGCTATGCTGTTCACAGACACACACACAGACACACACACATCCGGACCTGTTTCTGAAAATTATTTTTTTGCATTCAGGGGGTCCTAAAACATGTATTTCCGGTGAAATTTCGACATCGAATTTTTGGGTGGAATACAATACCTTCTCTATACACTAAGTACATAGTACGTGTAGAGAAAGTAAAAATATGTATTTGACATACGTTGTGTGTTTGAATGAGATCTACATTTTTTGTGTAGTAAGTTTTTGTATATCTCTTACGGTTTATATATGTCATCCAGAATAAAGAGGTCTTCAGGGATTATGCCCAGAAAATTCAAGATATACATTTCTTTTGGCAAACAAATATCTTAAACATGGAGTATTTTAATCAAAACCGTTAGAGCCATTTTTGAGAGACTCAAAGCAAGAATTTCCGGTATCTAATTAGTTTCTCTATACGAACTATGTACATAGTGTATAGAGAAGGTATTGCACTCCACCAAAAAATTCGATACCGAGATTTCACTGGAAATATTTATCTAAAAAAAGTATTTTCAGAAAAAGGTCCGCGTGTCTTTGAACATGATAACTCAAAAACGAAAAGTCGGTAAAATACCAAACTTGGTATTTAAGTTTAGTATCTTCCAGGCATGCGACACGAAGATTTTGAGAAAAATTCCCCCACCCCAAACTACCCCTTACATGGAGCTTTTTTCGAAAATTTTTATTTTCTAAAAAATGGCTGTAATGATTTTGATTAAAATATCGTATATTAAAGGATATTTACCTGAAAAATAAAATGTATATTTTGAATTTTCTGGGAATAGCCTCTGAAGACTACTTTATTCTGAGTGAATTTTCCGGAATTTTGTATAACTGCTAAACCGTAAGAGATAGACAGAAACTTACCACACAAAACATGTAGATCACATTAAAACACACAATTTATGTTGTATACATTTTTTTCTTGGAGTTGATCGTTTTTTTTTAGATATTCCTTGTTTTTGTTTTCAGGGTCGAAAATCTTAACTTTTCTCATTCAGGAATTTGTCAACTCATGTCCATACATACAAACAAAGGAACTTTAGTCACATAATAACCAGCTTTTGACTATCGCTTTAACCTATGCTACTCCCTTATTTCCTTTCTACTTTTAAGGAAGAAAGTAATAAGACTATTTCTGCTAATTTTTCTAGATTAGCATGAAGTAAATAGAAGCATAGGCTTTTTAAGGATAATTTGTTACAGGGATATAGAGAAAGTCATGTGAATGGTACACATCAGATTTTTTTTGAGTGCATTACAATGCCTTCTCTATGCATTATATACATAGTGATTTTTCATGAAATGTCATACATATCCTTAAAGGTTTCGCTTTGTTTGGTGTATAGACTCCATCGTCAGATGTATAGAGTCGAGGAGCATATGATAATTCCCTGCATCATTAAGTGCTGTTCCCGGGGCCCAGGTTTCTTGGGGGCGACTTGCAGCTTGAAATCGATATCTTCACATCAATCCTTGCGGTCAAGGTGCTGCGTGCTTCACTTGTCTATTGATTTATTCTCATTCTCTCGCCTTCCGCGCCACACAACAATCTTCCTATTGCTTTTCTTTGTATAGCACGTGGCGTTTAGAGAGATTGCTTTTAACATCAGAGACGTAACAGTCACGCCACCTTTCTATCCATTATCACTTCACAGAAAATACATTATGAAATCTAATGCGTTGCAGCACATGACCTTCTCTGTTCAGTCTTCCACGAAGCCTTCTTTAATGTACTTCTTGATAATTGAGACAAACTTCCTATACTTTACACATTAAAACAGTTGTAAAAGAATACAGGACGTTAAAGCGATAATCAGAATTTTAAAACGCACATCGGAGAATCTGGATTATATCTAATAACTAATTGTACGTATATGGTAAGTAGAGATCGTATTGTATTTCATCAAAATATTCGATACCGAGATTTCTTTTGAACTACAAAATCTAAGGACTTCAGAATTTTTAAAAAAAAAAAGAAAAAAAAAGGAGGAAATCTGATATGCTCCATTCACATCAGATTTCTCTACCTCTCTGCACCAAATTATTGTTAAAAAGCTTATGCTTCTATTTACTTCATGCTAATCGAGAAAAAATTAGCAAACATAGTCTTATTACTTGCTTCTTTGTAAGCAGAAGGGAAATAAGGGAGTACTATAAGCTAAATTGATAATCAATCGCTGGTTGCTATGTGACTGAAGTTCCTTTGTTTGTATGGACAGGAATTGACCAATTCCTGTATGAGAAAAGTATAAGTTTTTCAAGGTTGAAACAAAAAAACAAGGAATGTCTCAAAAATAATCAACTGCACGAAAAAAAAAAATATATATATAACATAAATTGTGTGTTTTAATGTGCTTTAAATTTTTTGTGTGGTAAGTTTTTGTCTATCTCTTACGCTTTAAAAGTTATGCAAATATCCCCAAGAATAAAGTTGCCTTCAGAGGCTATTCTCGGAAAATTCAAGATATACATTTTATTTGTCACGTAAGCATCTGTAATATACGATATTTTAATCAAAATCGTTAGAGCCATTTTCATGGAAATCTAAATTTTCAAAAAAAGTTCCTTGTAAAGGGTAGTTGGGGGTGGGTGTATTTTCCTAAAAATCTTTGTGTCACATCCTTGGAATATACCAAACTTAAATGCCAAGTTTGGTATTCAACGGTCTTTTCGTTTTTGAGCTATGCTGTCCACAGACACACACAAACATATGCACACACACACGGACCTTTTTCCAAAAATGCTTTTTTTTATTCAGGGGGGACTCAAAACACGCATTTCCGGTTCAATCATAACTCCATGGCACGACAGCTCACGGGGAACCTTGGCCTACCGCCCGGCCGCTGCGTCCCCCATCTCGGTCCACTACAGACGTCATGGATGGGGTGCAGTATTGGAGGGTGAGACGTGGTCAGCGCCTCGAGGCCCCCCGGCCGGTTAATGCGGTCCTCATGACCTGGAGCCACTACTTCTCCATCAAGTAGCTCCTCAATTGGCCCCGCAGGGACCTTACGAGGCTGAGTGCACCCCGGGCCAGGTCTCCCGGCGGGGGGAAAATCCCCACGCTTCCGGTTCAATCTTGGTATCGAATTTTTGGGTGCAATACAATACCTTTTCTATACACTATGTACATAGTAAGTGTAGAGAAAGTAAAAATCTGATGTGTTATATTCACATGACTGTTCTACAAACAGACACCTTACAAAATATCATTCTTCTGTCTACACAATGCTAATCGAGGTAATAACTAGCAGCGTTTTCTTATTACTTAGTTACTTATAAGCAGAAGGGAACTTAAGGGATGCGCTATGCTAAAGTGATAGTCAAATGTTTTAAAAATTTATCATTTTGCCAGTGTCATTGAAATTGGCTTCTTTGCTTGACCAGAAGCAGAACAAAAGAAGAAACAAAACTTCCTGTCTGAGAAAAGTATAACTATTTTAATATTGAAACCAATAAAAAGGAATATCTTGGAAAAGTCAACCCTAAAACAAAATTATGTATGATATGTGCGTTTTAACGATATCTATAATTTTTGTGCAGTAAGTTTTCTCTATCTCTTACGGTTTATCAGGAATACAAAATTCATTCAAAATGAAGAGGTCGTCAGGGGCTATTCCCAGAAAACTCAAAATATGTATTTTATCTGTGTTGTGAATAATTTTAATATACGGTATTTTCCAGGGATGCGACACAAAGATTTTGAGAAAACTCAGTCACCCCGAACTAACCTTTACTTGTAAAAATTTCGCAAGTTTTGTTTTTCTCAAAAATGCCTCTAACGATTTTGATTAAAGTGATGTATGTTAAATATATTTATATGGCAAATAAAATGTATATCTTAAATTTTCTGGAAATAGCCTCTAAAGAACTCTTAATTCTGAATGAATTTTGCTGAATATTGAGTAACTGGTAAACCGTGAGAGATAGACGAAAACTTACTATAAAAATGTCGATCACGTTACAACATACACATTATGTCATATACATTTTATAAGTGGAATTGACCATTTCTGAGATATTCCTTGTTATTTGTTTCAGGTTTAAAATACTTAAAATTTTCTCAAACGGAAAGTTGTAATTTCCTCGCCCTCCATAGAAACGTATTTCAACCTTGTGGCAATCCGCTTTTAAAAGATTTGACTATCGTTTTAGCCTAGTATATTCCCTTATTTCCCTTCTACTTACAAGGAAGCGAGTAATTAAGACAATTCTACTAACGTTTATCTCCATTATCTATAAATTAGATAGAAAAATATGCTTTTGTGTAATAATTTGTTATACCGATGTAGAGAAAGTCATATAAATGGAGCACATCAGAATTTTACTTTCTCTACACGTACTATGTACTTACTGTATAGAGAAGGTGTAATGCATCCAAAGATTCGAGACCAAGATTTCACCGGAAATACATGTTTTGGGTCCCCCTAAATCCAAAAAAAAGCATTTTGAGAAAAAAGGTCCGTGTGTGTGCGTATGTATATGTGTGTGTGTGCGTCTGTGTGTGTGACTGGACAGCATAGCTCAAAAACGAAAAGACCGTTGAATACCAAACTTGGTATTTAAGTTTGGTATCTTCCAAGGATGCGACACGAAGGTTTTCAAGAAAAACTCCCCGCCCAAAATTACCCTTTATATGGAACCTCTTTTGAAAATTTTGATTTTTTTAAAATGGCTCTAATGATTTTCATTAAAATATCGTATATTAAAGATATTTACCTGACAAATAAAATGTATATCTTGAATTTTCTGGAAATAATATCTGAAGATTACTTTATTCTGGATTAATTTTACGAAACTTTGCATAACTGCTAAATCGCAGTTATGCAAAGATAAACAAAAAATGTAGAGCACGTTAAAGCACACAATTTATGTAATATTAATTTTTTCGTGGAGTTGGTCGTTTTTTCGATATTCCTTGCTTTTGGATTCAGCTTTGAAAAACTTACACTTTTCTCGTACTGGAATTTGTCAACTCCTGTCCATACAAACAAAGGAACTTAATTCACATAACAACCAGCTTTTGACTATCACTTTAGCCTATGGTACTCCCTTATTTCGCTTCTACTTACAAGAAAGCAAGTAATTAGACTATTTCTGCTATTTTTTTGTTTCGATTAGCATCAAGTAAATAGAAGCACAAACTTTTTAACAATTTGTTGCAGAGATGTAGAGAAAGTTATGTGATTGGAACACATCCGATTTTTTTTATATCTACTTCATATTGTTGAGCTAAATTTTTGCAAAAATAACTTCGTTACATTGGTTGCAGATACTAGAGAGATACAGGAGTGTGAAGTGATAGTCACGTGTTTAAATGCGGATCATTATATGCTGGATTTGAAATTCCATATTTTCCCCATGGTATCAAGACATGGTATCATAAGATACAACCAAATGGTAATATATTTGTTACAAATGTGTGCAGAGAATAGTGTGGATACTAAATTTCATTTAAATATCTTAAATGGCTTTTAAGTTATAAATTCGTTAAACAACTATTTAACCATAAATAAGAAATGCAGGGTGAAGAATTAACATTAGTATTCATTTCGGTTTTAGTGTACACCACAGATACTATATAGGAAATATTTTATTACTCTTTTAGTTTGGAGATACAAATTATTATCGTTGTAAGGTATTTTTGCACAATTTTAGAATGCGAATAAAATATAATAAAATAATAATAATAATAATAATAATAATAATAATAATAATAATAATAATATCTAAAATGTCGACATTCCAGAAAATCCATTTCCACTATTTTTATATTTAGTTTTTGATTCCGCCTTAAAATTTTGAAGCAAATTTAACATAACCTGCATCATCGGAAACGTTTTGAATCTGCAGTAACAAATAAAGGTTAGGAAATTTGAATATTCTAAGATAATTTTTACAGGAATGCTTATTGATTTCTACCAGTGCGCTATCCTTAACAATACAAAAACGTTTCGTATAGTAAGTTTTCAGCTATCCCTTATACTTTAACAGCAATTAAAACATGTCGAATATAAGAATTGTTTACAGAAAGTCTTGTATATTAAGTCCATCGATGATTCAATTTAATATAATACACAGTTTCTCTGGCTTAGATGAGTGGTAGAGAAAGTAAAAATGTATTTTGTCCACCTCCAAGTATATTTAATAATTTGGCACAGGAACTGGGACTCCGATATAACTCCAAAATCTCTTCTCGTATTTCTAACGAACAGCTGAACCCTGGAAGCCCGTCTGGTTATGCTGTCCCGCAGAGTGATGTGCCAGAGAAGTTGCCGCAACAGCCAGGCGTTCTAGTATTGCATGCAAGTATATGGAAAACCGAAGCAATTGCCACCGCAACTCGCAAAGCCGGTTCACATAAAATAGTTTGAAACTAATCGGTAGATGAAGAAAAAGACAATTGTAGTAGCGTTGATAGTAATGATAAATAGTATTGGTTAGTTTTTATTACGGTTTAGTCTAAAATGATCTTCGTACTTTAAGACGTTTGCCGTACAGCCCTGACCTGGCACCCAGCGACTCTCACCTTTTCCCTGAACTGAAGACGTGGCTAGGAGGGCAGCACTTTCAAACCAACGAAGATCTTCAAAACAACGTCATTGCTCATTTGAAATCATTGGCGGCAATATTTTTTGAAGCGGGTATTGCAAAGCTTGTGCACCGGTACGAAAAATGTCTCCATCTTTTCGGTGATTATGTTGAAAAGTAACCAAATAGGACCAATGTTTTTCTTTATTCCTAAAAGTTTGAATTTTGGGCAAAAATTCTTTTTTAGGAACACATGAATCCTTTAGTATCTAATTATTTATTGTATTATATTTGTCCTATTTTTTCTTTATTTTTATCTTTGATTTTATGTAAGTGTACAAAACCTTTAGTTATAAAATAATTGCTTTCTGTGAACGTGTCTTTTATTTATAGCCTATTGGAGGTTAAAAAAACGGCCCTCGTGGTTGCTGACGTGTCTGAAACACACTGGCACAGCACTTGTCAATAATTAAGGTTAGTATTCTTGGGAATTTTCAGATAAAGTTACAGAAGTAGTCTTCACTGGGACTCTATTTGATCTTGGAATTCCAACCGGCAAACAAGTAACTCACGTACACCCTGACTAGGATTATACTTGCCACATATTGTTGGATACTGTTTGTTGGAGACGGGGCAAAGCTACCGGATTTCCACATCTTTATCCGGAAAGAAGGCTGGGAGTTGGAAAAGGGAACCCTTCAGTCTTCGAATCTCCCGCATTTAAGGAGGCTCTAGGTGCCGAAATGTAACATGGCCTACAATTACCCCATTAAAAAACCCTCATTTGTTCTGTTCACATAACTGTCTCTTCATCTTTGAAACGAATTATTGTTAAAAAGATTATTCTTCTATCAACTTTTGTAAATTGTGTTTAAAATTACCAGAATAAGTCTAATTACTTGTAAGTAGAAGGGAAATAAGGGAATACATCAGATTAAGGGGACGAGGTAGTCTGAACATACCGAAATTACACCTTATGCGTATTGAATTGCCACTGTTCTTAAAATATTCAATTGTTTTTCCAGAAATTTGTATCAACCATTCTATAAATCATGACAATTATTTCAAGTGGTTGTTTGCATTAACGGCTTATGTAGTTAAAGTCTATAAAAAGTATTTCATTCAGCAGAAAAGTAATAAAACTTAGTCTTAAAGCATGTGAATTCATGTACCTTTTTCTCTAATCTACTTGCAACACATAATCATACTTTTGCATGATTGTTCTTAATATAATTATCTATCCTCTGAACCTCAATTATGTCGCTATGATACAGTCTCAGTAGAAATTAGAAATTAAATATATTTGCAAATTCAAAAAAGTAAAAAAGTGGAAAATTGTAATGTTGCTTTGTTAATATGATTAATGTACACATCACGATTGTGGTTCAGAAGGTTCAACTAAGTGTTGTATATGTGTGCTGAGAGTTGTAGCTTTCCAGCTCCCATATTTTCTGAGGAAAATGTACATAAATATCCAAAAATGATGTTTTGAAAACACTGAATTTAAATATACAAATATTCTAAAAAGGGGCATTGCACAACAGCTTTAAAGAAATGCAGACTAGCATTTAAATTGATTAAAGTCCTCTTAACCTCCAAAAATTATACATTTTTGTAACTAGAAATAATGAGATTTTATTAGTGTCTACAACAAAAAATGTTATTTCTTTTTACCGTTTCAGAGTACCTTGTCCCCTTAAACCGATAGGCAATACTTTTATAAGCCGATTACTATATCTTTAGAACTAGTTTCTTTGTATAGCCAAAAATTGACAAATAGCCACATGAGAAACGTATAAGTATTTTAAAGCTGAAATCAATAACAGAATTACCTCGAAAATAGCCAACTACACGAAACAAATACACAGGTGTTTCAAAAATACGGGGCAAAATTTCAGGTATGCATTTCCCACATGTAGACAATCAAATTAGTTCATTATAACATGTGTCCGGAAATGCTTCATTTCCGAGTTATGGCCTTCACAACATTGAAATTCACTGGAACGTTTTTCTTTCCGCAGGTTGTTGTCATTACAGAAGATGTTCAAAATGTCCACCTCCTGCTTGAATACAGACCTCACATCGATGTCTCATTGACCTGCGAACACGATCCCAAACTCCAGGAGTATTGCGTATGCCCTCGCAACTTGCCACAATTCGATTCCGAAGGGATTCCAAATCCGGCACCGGAGACGAATAAACCAATGATTTTAAATGGCCACACAAGTAGAAATCGAGAGGTTTCAGATCAGGTGAGCGTGGAGGCCAAGCAATTGGGCCACCTCTACCTATCCATCGATCAGGAAACCTTCGATCCAAGTACCGGCGAGCCGTAAGACTGAAGTGTGCAGGAGCGCCATCATGCAAGAAGTGAATGTGTTGATGATTGATCAGTGGAGTCTCTTCGAAAACGTCAGGTATGGTGTTTTCCAGGAAGTTTGTGTACGCCTGCCCCGTAAGTCTGTTGACAAGTACATGGGGTCCAACTAATCGATCACCAATGATACCGGCCCACATGTTGAGGGAGAACCGCACCTGGTGATGAGATACAGCAGTTGCACGTGGGTTTTCATGCGACCATACATGCTGATTGTGGAAATTTGTTATGCCATCTCTTGTGAACTGTGCTTCATCTGTAAATAATACGACGGCAGAAAAGTTCGGATTTACACCACACTGCTGCAAGAACCACTGACAGAATCTAACTCGTGCAGGGTAATCTGCTGGTGACAGGGCCTGTACACGTTGCAAATGATAAGGATACAATTGATACTCGTTCAACAGTCTCCAGACAGTCGTATGAGGAACATTGACTTGCAACGCTAACCGTCGTGTGCTGATAGAAGGAGTCCTGTCCACAGCCTCCAGAATCTCCTCCTGCACTTCTGGAGTTGTAGATCTTGGTCGTCCCCTTCCCAAACCAGGAGAGGTGAATGTTCCATACTCGCACAGACGGGAATGGAGACGTACAAATGTCTTCCGATCTGGACATTGTCGCTGTGGGTACCTCTCCTGGTACAAACGACGAGCCAGTGCAGCATTGCCGTCCGCCTTACCGTACATGAAGTGTATCTCTGCCAGCTCTTGATTTGAATACATGTCGCACAGTCTTAACGCCTAAAGAACACTGAATGTAACCTTCCTCAGAATGAACTATCAGAGCACCCTCCTAATGTCTCCTTTGACGGCAAAGACCTGCGGAAAGAAAAACGTTCCAGTGAATTCCAATGTTGTGAAGGCCATAACTCGGAAATGAAGCATTTCCAGACATGAACTATTTTGATTGTCTACAGGTGGGACTTTCAATATTGTAGAGGCCATAACTCGGAAATGAAGCATTTCCGGACACATGTTATAATGAACTATTTTGATTGTCTTCATGTGGGAAATACATGCCTGAAATTATGCCCCGTATTTTTGAAACATCCTGTATATGACAAAATTGTGTGTTTAAATGAGATCTACATATTCGTGCAGTAAGTTTTTATCTACCTCTTACGGTTTACTAGTTGTACAAAAGTTATCCAGAATGAAGAGGTCTTCAGAGGCTATGAAATGTATCTGAGCCATAATGTATTCCTCGTCCGGATTGTTAAAAGTAATAGGAGTAAAATAGTGTAATTATTCAAATTGTTATATTTGATCCGGTTAATGTTTTATTCTTAAACTACTAAAACACTTAATATTAATAATATTTTATTTTATATTTTTTGTGGTTTATGAGTATTTTCTTCTAAACCTAAACAATTATTAATAACTTTATTAAGATTGGAATTTTACTGTTTTGACTTTATTTATTATTTTATATTTCCAGAAAATTAGATATATATTTTACGTAAATATCTTCAACATACGGTATTTTAATCAAAATCCTTAGAATTATTTTTGAGAAAAACACAATTTTAAAACATTTTTCTATGTAAAGGGTAGCTTGGGGTGGGGGAATTTTCTTCAAAATTTTCGTTTCGCATCCTTGAAAGATATGAAACTTAAATACCAAACATGGTATTTAACAGTCTTTTAGTTTTTAGCAATGCTGTCCACAGACGCAGATGGACCTTCTTTTAAAAATCTGATGTGTTACACTCACATGACTTTCTCTAGCTGTTCTACAAACCTCATACATAAGATTGTCCTTCTTTCTGCACCTTGCTAAAAGTGGTACTCATTAGCACAATGTTCTTATTATTTAGTTCCGTATAAGTAGGAAGAAAATAAGGGAATACACTAGGCTAAACCATTGTCAAATGTTTTAAAAACTGTCGTTATGAGATTGTCATTTCAAATCGCTTCTTTTCTTGGCCAAGAGTAGAACAAAAGAAAAACGGACACTCCCGTCTGAGAAAAGTATAAGCACTTCACAACTGAAACTAATAACAATGAATACCTCGAAAACGCTAAGCTCCACGAAAAAAATGTATATGACATAATTTGTGTGTTTTAACAAGACCTAATTTTTTTGTACAGCAAGTTTTTGTCTATCTCTTACGGTTTACTAGTTATGCCAAATTAAGCAAAATTCATTCAGAATGAACAGGTCTTCAGAAGCTATTCCCAGAAAATTCAACATATGCATTTTATTTTCTTAGGTAAATATATTTAATATATGATGTTTTAATCAAAATCGTTAGAGCCATTTTTAAGAAAATCAAAATTTTCGAAAAAAAGTGCCATGTAAAGGGTAGTTTATGTTGAGCGGATTTTTCTCAAAATCTTTGTGTCGCATCCCTGGAAGATACTAAACTTAAATACCAATTTTGGTATTTTACAGACTTTTCGTTTTTGAGTAATCGTGTTCACAGACACACGGACCTTTTTCTGAAAATGCTTTTCTTGGATATAGGGGGTCCTAAAACATGTATTTCCGGTGAAATCTCGGTATCGAATTTTGGGTGGAATACAATACTTCTCTATCCCTATACATTGTACATATGGGGCTAGAGGAAGTAAAATTTATTAATTTTGACTCAGGACACCTCAAAATATATATTTCCAACGCAATTTCGACATAGAACTCTTTGGTGGAATACAATAGCTTCTCTACACAGTATGTATAGTATGTTAAAAAACTATCCTTTGATTTGAACTTCTTTTGATGATTTAACT
The DNA here is from genome assembly GCA_030762935.1 of Hymenopus coronatus. Classification (NCBI taxonomy): domain Eukaryota; kingdom Metazoa; phylum Arthropoda; class Insecta; order Mantodea; family Hymenopodidae; genus Hymenopus; species Hymenopus coronatus. The sequence continues at coordinate 20,884,262 of CM060888.1, forward strand.
TATTCTAAAAAGGTTTATACGAATTTATTAAAATGCCATAAATTTAAAAGCGCTTCATGACTAATAATATACATATGTTGCATTTTCTGTAAATAACCAGTGTACGCCAGTTAATTTAGCATAAAGTTTGTATGCCTTTATATAATTGGTAAGCTACAAGCGATAGGCAAGAGATACAAAATCTGACGTGTTCCATTCCCATGACTGTCTCTATAAACTATTGTCACAAAATATTATTCCTTTATCCATATCATGCTAATCAAGATAAATATTACCATACATTATATTATTACTTGCCTCCTTGTAAGTAGAAGGGAAATACGGAATCCACTAGGCTCAAGCGATAGTCAAATCCTTTAAAAGCCTTTCGCTATGTAAAACAATTGAAATTCACTTTTCCTTGCATGCTAGGAGTAAAAAAAATATGTATGAAACTAAAGATGACTTTGAGAAAAGTTTAATCAGTTTGAAATTGAAAACAATAACAAGGAATGCCTCGGAAACGGTTAACTTTACAAAAATGTTTTAATAAGAATTGTGTGTTTTTGTGCAGTAAATTTTTGTGTATATCTTACGCTTTAGCAGTTATGTAAAAGTCATCCAGACTCAAGATGCATTTAGAGGATATTCCTAGCAACATCAAAATACACATTTCCTTTGTCATAAAAATGGCTTAAATATTTAATATTTTAATGAAAATCGGTAGACATTCTTTCACCTAAAGAGTAATTTGAGAAGAGGGATTTCTTCAAAAACTTCGTTGGAAGATGGTGAATTTAAATATCAAGTTTGCTATTTTACCGATTTTTTGTTTTAGAGTTATCATATTCACAGACACACGTATACACATGGACATTTTCTATTTTTTTTCCCCCCCATTCAGAGGTCTTCCAGTGAAATCTCGGTATCAAAATGTAGGTGGACTGCAATACCTTCTCTAGTTATGAACTTAGCAGAGAAAGTAAAACGCAGCCACCAGGAGGATGGGTTGAGTTGAAAGAACCATAGGAGGCTACAGGCCACAGGTAGAAACGATACCCGAGACACACTGAAGTCCCTAACACTTCCAAACCAGATGACCCGTCACTGCTGGAGCCTCCAGAGAGGTCAATCAAGCGAGCTATCGACCTGGCAACCCTCTAAAGACCTCTTTCTATTGAACAGGCATCCACACCATTTCCTCTACCACCTTGCACTCTGAAAGTAGAAGCACACCTGAAAGATGAGAATGAAACAAAATGAAAGGGAAATTATAAAAAGGAAATATGGCAAATAGGATTTGCCTGACAACCACGAAAAAAATACCATAATGGTTATATTGAGTGGTCGCCAGTGATCAAACCAGGCGTTCCTTCACTCGGTTTGAAACTTGCATTTTCTTTATAAAAATATGATGTGTTACACATATATGACTTTCTCTAGCTGCTCTACAAACCTCCTACAAAAGATTATTCTTCTTTGTACACACTGCTAATCGAGATAAATATTCTTATTACTTAGTTCCTTATAAGCAGGAGAGAATAAGGGAATGCGCTATGCTAAAGAGATTGTCAAATGTTTTAAAAGCTATCGTCATGCGATTGTCATTGCAAATCACTTCTTTGCTTGGCCAGGCGTAGAACAAAAGAAAAACGGACACTTCCTGTCTGAGAAAAGTTTAAGTACTTCACAATTGAAACCAGTAACAAGGAATATCTCGAAAACGGTTACCTCCACAACAAAAACGTAAAGGACATAAATTGTGTGTTTTGATGTGACGTACATTTTTTCTCTTACGGTTTAGCAGTTAAGCAAAATTCATCCAGAATAAAGAGCTCTTCAGAGGCTATTCCCCAAAAATTCGAGATATACATTTTATTTCGGACATAAATACCTTTAATATACGGGATTTTAATCAAAATCGTTACAGCCATTTTTAAGAAAATCAACATTTTCGAAATTTTTCCATGCAAAGGGTAGTTTGTGGTAGGGGGATTTTTTTGAAAATATTCGTGTCGCATCCTTGGAAGATACTAAACCTAAATACCAAATTTGGTATTTAACGGTCTTTTCGTTTTGGGGCTATGCTGACCACAGACACACACACACACACAGGACTTTTTTAAAAATGCTTTTTTCGGACTCAGGGGACCCCAAAACATGTATTTCCGGTGAAATCTCGGTATCGAATTTTTGGGTGCATTACAATACCTTCTCTATCCCTATGTACATTGTACATATTGGGCTATAGAAAGTAAAAATTAAATACATGCATACATCTACACTTACTCATATTCCTAGATTCTATGGAGAATGGCGAATAATCCTGCTAGAGAAAAACATTCCCATCCTCCAGGCGAGAGTTGAACCCAAGACCCCTGGATTGGAAGCTAGTATATAACCACCAGGCTTCAGAGGTAGTCAAGTACCACCCTGTTTGGTAGATTTTGAAGTTTTCTTCCACGTGGTTGAAAATGAAAAGAGTGGGTGATAAATTCTGTGCATTTTATTGCCATGCTCTTGAATGAAAACAATTAGCTCTGAAGTGGATAAAGTCAAGAAGAGTTAGGAGCTTACAGAACAGGCAAGTACTTGACGCAGCAGCACATGTTATCTACAGATAGAGAAGAACAAAGGTAAGAGCAAAATCAAGAGGGTAAGATTGGTTCCAAGCTTCCTCCTGACAAAGAAAAAAATATCTGATGTGTTTCATTCACATGACTTTCTCTACATTTCTGAAACAAATTATTATTGTTAAAAACCTTACTCTTCTGCTTGCTTCATGCTAATCGAGAAAAAATTGGCAGAAATAGTATTATTACTTGTTTCCATGCAAGAAGAAGGGATATAAGGGAGTAGCATAGGCTAAAGTGATAGACAAAAGCTGGTTGCTATGTGACATAAGTTCCTTTGTTTGTATAGACAGGAGTTGACAAATTCCTGCATGAGAAAAGTATAAGTTTTTTAAAGCAGAAACCAGTAACAAGAAATATCTAAAAAACGATCCACTCCACGAAAACAATGTACATAACATAAATTGTGGGTTTTAACGAGCTCTACATTTTCTGTTAGGTAAGTTTTTGTCTATCTCTTACGGTTTGCCAGTTATACATACTTCCGTAAAATTCATCCAGAATAAAGTGGTATCCAGAGGCTATTTCCAGAAAATTAAAGATATACATTTCATTTGGGATGTAAATGTGTTTAATATATGGGATTTTAATCAAAATCGTTAGTCATTTTTGGGAAAATCAAGCTGTTCAATAATTGTTCCACGTAAAGCGTGGGGGTATTTTCTTGAAAATCTTCGTGTCGCATACTTGGAAGTTACTAAACCTAAATGCCATGTTTGGTAATTAACCTTTTTTCTAAATATGCTTTTTTTCGGACTCTGGGGACCCCAAAAAATATATTTCCGGTGAAATCTCGGCATCGAACTTTAGGGTGGAATACAATACCTTCTCTATCCACTATGTACATTGTACATGCGGGCTACAGAAAGTAAAATGTGTTTTATTACCTGTTTAGGGAATGCAGCAAATAATACGACCAATTCTGCTACTGCTTATTCAGATTAGCAGGACGTAAGTAAAAGAGTAATTTTTGTAAGGAAATTCCGTTTACGGAACTGCTACAGACAGTCATGCGAATAGCACACATAAAATATTTTGCAACTGCCAATATTATAAAATATGTACATATTCATATGAGAAATATAAATACTAAAATAAAAGACATTATAATATAAAAAAACTGATGTGTTCCATTCATATGACTTTCTCTACTTCTGTGTAACAAATTATTGTTAATAAGCTTATTCTTCTATTGACTTTACGCTAATCGAGAAAAAATTAGCAGAAATAGTCTTATTACTTGCTTCCTTGTAAGTAGAAACGAAATATGGGAGTATAATAGGTTAAAGTGAAGTCAAAAGCTGGTTTGTATGGACACGAGTTGACAAATTCCTGTATGAGAAATGTACAAGTTTTTCAAAGCTGAAACCAAAAACAAGGAATATCTCAAAAACGATAAACTCCTCGAAAAAATGTGTATAACATAAATTGTGTGTTTTAATGTGCTCTACATTTTTTGTGTGATAAGTTTTTGTCCATGTTTGCAAAATTCATCCAGAATAAAGTAATCTTCAGAGGTTATTCCCAGAAAATTCAAGATATACATTTTATTTGTCAGGTAAATGTCTTTATTATACGATATTTTAATCAAATCGTTAGAGCCATTTTTGAGAAAATCAAAATTTTCGAAAAGAGTTCCATGTTAAGTGTAGTTGGGGTGGGGGGATCTTCTTGAAAATGTTCGTTTCGCATCCTTGGAAGATACCAAACTTAAATACCAAGTTTGGTATTTAACGGTCTTTTCGTTTTTGAGCTTTGCTGTCCACAGACACAGACACACACACAGATACACACACGCACCCACACACGGACCTTTATACAAAAATGCTTTTTTTTTTTGGATACAGGGGGACTCAAAACATGTATTTCCTGTGAAATCTCGGTATCGAATTTTTGGGTGCAATACAATACCTTCTCTATACACTATGTACATAGCATATGTAGAGAAAGTAATATAGTACCAGTAATGAATGTGTATTAAGATATGATTGGTGGATCAGGTACATCAAGCGGAAAATGTTGCATACCGCCACTGCACTGAAGAATTTCCGCGTAGTTGACAGTCATTTAGTGCAAAGTAGGTGATGCAACAAGCCTGGTTACTTCTGTCTACTTTGCTTAAAGAACAAGCAGTTGGTAATGCGTGACATAGAGTATGGCCGGCAGCCTCAGAAATCTCATTTCCGCTGTGTCTATTTTACGCTCTCTTTTTCTTCTCAGGGCCAAAGTCCTATTCCCATATAGTGACATGGGAACTGCATTTGTCTTAGAGAGCTTCATCCCTAACTTTTCTCACTTTATTTCCCAAACTCTTTATTTTTTCAGGTATACTTGTTGTATAGGTCGAAGTCATTGTTAAATAATTTGGCAAACAATTGAATGCATTAACCTGTTGGATAGATAGAGTCAGACTGAAAAACTCAACGCCATAGCCGGGATATGAACCAGGGATCTCCCAATCTCTAGCCGGTTGCTCTGCCACTGAGCCCCAAAGGCGATTTACAATGTTGTAAGTACTTTAAGTCCCAGGATTCTTAACATAACCAACTATTATAAACAATTGTGATACTTTTTTTTCTCACACAAGCCGTGTGTAGGACAGGAGCTGAATAGGTAGAATCAGACTGAAAAATTCAACGCCTAGCCGGAATTTGAACCACTGATCTCCCGATCTCTAGTCGGTTGCTCTACTACTGAGCTACCATGGCAACATACCGGTATACCATTGAATTTCTCAACTGACTCACATGTTTTCCGGTAGTTGGCTGTGCTGTACTTGGCTATACTATGAATCTTGGGTCTTAAAATACTTACAACATTGTAAGTCGCCATTGGGGTTGTCATATCAAAAGAAGTTGAGATCATCCTGTGGTTTACCGGGAAACATGAGAGTCGGTTGAGAAATTCAATGATATGCCGGCATGTTGCCATGGAAGCTTAGTGGTAGTGCAAGCGGCTGTTGACCGCGAGATCCGTGGTTCAATTCCCGGCTATGGCATTCAATTTTTCAGCCTGGCTCTACCTATCCAACTTCTATCTTACACACGGTTTCTGTGGTAAAACAATAAAAATTACCAGTATTAACCTGTTGTATTACTTCCAGCTCGTCTTGGGGCGATAACGGGGTTACGGGTTCGTATCCCGGGTGCAGGTTTTGGCTATTAGGAATGGTGTGGAGTTTTCGGTGCCCTATCTCAGGTTTTTACTAGCACGGAAACTCTTTTCGTATGAGGTACAACACTAAGTGATTTATTCAATGTTCGGCCTTTTTCCGCCGTCGAACACACACGCACTCTTCTTAATTTTCTCCTTTGAAACTATACTTTGTGACAATTATTATTACTTTTGATGCAGTGATTTCGTCCGTACTCTGGTCAGTATTAAAATAACTATTTCCCTCACAACTAAAGGTAGCCTGTGCGGCTCCACCACGGACCCTAAATATCCTATCTTTGCTCTGCTGATGTTCTACGCCATGTGCCCAAAGTGTCGGTTGTCCAGCGGTAGCATTGTTTTCTCTTTTCCTGTTATGTTCCCCTCGGGCAGTGTAATCTCACCCCCTTCGGTTCAATGCACTCCCCTAACGGTACTACACTACCAGCTCGTGACACCTCGGCTACTTATACGTGTTTGAACTCTTTCTTCCCTTCCCATTTTCAATGTACATTTATATTTCCCTTCTTGGTATAATTTATATTATTAGCTATGACTATCTTTCCCCTCTGAATAACTCTTAGCCCGTAAAAAAACATGTACTAACCGCCTAGGTAGTGTGGTGGTAGCGTGTCTGCCTCACATTCAAAAGGTCGTAAGTTCGAATCTCGCTTTTTTGTGGTGTTTAACGCCCGCTTTAACTACTAATGGCACCGCAGGCGGTGACACTGATGATACATGAATGATGATGGAGCACCGGTGGAATGCGATGGCGGGGGAAACCGGAGTATCCGGAGAAAACCCGCCCCAGCGCCGTTTTGTCCACCACAAATCTCACATGCAGTCGCTTGGGCTCGAACCCCGGCAGTCTAGGTGAGAGGCAAGCGGTCTAACCACTCGGCCACGGCGCGGCCGAATCTCGCTTAGGTTGAGTAAACCCAGATAAGGTTTTTTTCCAGGTTTTCCTCTTTCCTGAGAAGGTGAATGTCTAGTAACTTTAAAGCTCCATGGACCCCGAGATCATTTCACCATTTTCATTCATCGTCCGATATCACTAACCAGGTTAAAGGACATTAAACCACAAAAAAAAAAGACATGTACTGTCTCAGTCTGTACAATGTACATAGTGATTAGAGAAAGTATTGGATTCCACCAAAAATTTAGCATGCCCGTTGAGTTCTGCAACTCTTAACACCACAAGGGAAATCTGCACATATCAAATTGGGCCTGCTTGGCTTTTTATTCCCTTTTCCTTCTTTCTTCTTGAGCTAGATGAAGGGTGCACAGTTATTATGTCTAGGTAAATGTTGAAAAGAGTAATTTATGAAAAGTAAAGTACCTTTTGTGCCATCTTTAGCTTCCGTAAAGCTAGGTCGTAACGCGTTTTATTTCTCTCTGCTATACCAGCATGTATGATAGCGTCACATGGCTTCTTTGATGTTTGTGGTAACTAGGAAGTTGCTTATTTCCGGTAGATACCCGTTTTCAACCTCCTGACCCTTTCTTGTATCCTCAAGACTGTCATTGCCAGAGCACCCTGTCCAAGAATTATCATCGCTAGGTTCATTTAAGTGTGTGCGTTCCCTCATTCACGTTTTTTTTATTACTTCCTCTATATTATACAAAGATATAGAAGGCATTACACTCCAACCAAATAATCGATACTGAAATTTCACAGGAAATACACGTTTTAGCTCAAACACGAAAAGTCCGTATCTAAGTTTAGCATCTTTTAAAGATGCAACATGAAGACTTTGAGGAACCCAAATTACCATTTATATACAAAAATGTTCGATAATTTTGATTTTCTCAAAAATTGTTCTAACGATTTCCATTAAAATACCGTATACTGAAGATATTTGAATGGCAAAAAATGTATCTTGAATTTTTACTTTCTCTACACATACTACGTACACAGTGTGTAGAGAAGATATTGTATTCCACCCAAAAATTTTATATTGGTTATCACCGGAAATACATGTTTTTGGTCCCCCATAATCCAAAAAGGCATTTTTAGAAAAATATTCGTGTGTGTCTGTCTGTATGTATGTGTGAGTGTGTGTGTGTGTCTATGCCTGTGGGCAACATAACTCAAAAACGAAAAGACCGTTAAATACCAAACTTGGTATTTAAGTTTGGTATCTTCCAAGGACGCGGCAGCATATTCCCAAAAATTTTCGATTTTTTTCCATGTAAAGGGTAGTTTGTGGTGGGGGATTTTTTTTTTTGAAAATCTTCGTATCGCATCCTTGGAAGATACTCAACCTAAATACCAAGTTTGGTATTGAACGGTCTTTTCGTTTTGGGGCTACACTGTCCTCAGACAGAGACACACACACACACACACACACACACACACACACGGGCATTTTTTTAAAATGCTTTTTTCGGACTCAGTGGACCCCAAAACATATATTTCCGGTGAAATCTCGGTATCAAATTTTTGGGTGCATTACAATACCTTCTCTATGCCTATGTACATTGTACATATGGGGCTAGAGAAAGTAAAAATCTTATGTGTTACACTCACATGACATTCTCTACATCTCTGCAGCTAATTATTGTTAAAAAGCTATGTCTTAAAAACGATCATCTCCACGAAAAAAATGTATATAACATAAATGTGTTTTAACGTGCTCTACATTTTTTGTGTGTTAAGTTTTTTTCCATCTCTTACGGTTTAGCAGTTATGCAAAATTCCGCAAAATTGATCCAGAATAAAGTGGTCTTCAGTGGCTTTTCCCAGAAAACTCAAGATACACATTTTATTTGTGAGGTAGATATCTTTGGGTTACGATATTTTAATCAAAATCGTTAGAGCCATTTTTGAGCAAATCAACATTTTAGAAGAAAGTTTCATGTAAAGGGTAGTTGGTGGTTGGGGGATTTTCTCAAAAGCTTCGTGTCTCATCCCTGGAAGATACTAAACTTAAATACCAAATTTAGTTTTTAGCGACTTTTCGTTTATGAGTTATCGTGTTCAGAGGCACACGGACACGCGGACATTTTTCTGAAATGGTATTGTTTGGATAAAGGGGAGCCTAAAACATATATTTCCGGTGAAATCTCGGTATCGAATTTTTGGGTGGAGTGCAATACCTTCTCTATACACTATATACATAGTACGTATAGAGAAAATAATAATTTATAATGGAAAGTGATCAAAACGAACGATTACGTTGAGAATGTGTAGGACCTCGATGAAATTGGTAGGGAAAGTCACGTGACCCTGCTGTGCTGTCGAAGGCACCGTTTCTTGCCTTTGAAGCCGGTAATTTGATTCAGGAAGCAAGACGACCTGCCCCTTGTTACTTATACAAACAGCTTGTCTGGGTGCAAAGGTTGACTCTTAACATCGCGTACTGCCAGGGCAGGACTTGGACTGAACACATTCACCGTGTGTGAGCGCGACAGACTCGAGAACTACTGCACAGATTTGTTTTGTGTTTCCATGAATGGAAATGTGCATTTTGTTAGTTGACCTACTTGCTGCCCGGCTTTCAAATGCCAAGTAGGGGTGAAAAATGCCGGGCTTCTACGTCTTGAAATGCTAACTGTTATAAAAAAGTCTGATGTGTTCCATTCACATGACTTTCTCTACATCTCTGTAACAAATTATTGTTAATAAGCTTATTCTTCTGTGTACTTCATGCTAATCGAGATAAACATTAGCAGAATTGGTCTTATTATTTGCTTCCTTGTAAGTAGAAGGAAAATAAAGGAACGAACTTGGCTAAAGTGATAGTTAAATATTTTAAAAAAAACTGGTTGTCAGTTTATTTGCATCACCAGGTGTTGACATTTCCCGAATGTGAAAAGATTCAAGTATTTTAAAACTGAAATTAATAACAAGTAATGCCTCAAAAACAGTCAACTCCACGAAAAAAATCTGATGTGCACCATTCACATGACTTTCTCCATAGCCCTGCAACAAATAATTCTTAAAAAGTTTATACTTCTATTTACTTTATGCTAATCAGAAAAAAATAGTAGAAATAGTCTAATTACTCGTTTCCTTGTAAGTAGAAGCGAAATAAGGGAAACCGTAGGTTAAAGTGATAGTCAGAAGCTTTTTGCTATGTCAATGAAGTTCCTTTGTCTATATAGATAGGAGTTGACAAGTTAAAATATGAGAAAGGTATACGTTTTTCATAGCAGAAACCAAAAATAAGGAAATGTCACCAAAACGACGAACTCCACGAAAAAAATGTACATGACATAAATTGTGCTCTACATTTTTTGTGTAGTAAGTTTTTGTCCATCTCTTACGGTTTAGCAGTTATTCAAAATTCATCCAGAATAAACTACTCTTCAGAGGCTATTCCCAGAAAATTCAAGATATACATTTCATTTGTCAGGTAAATATCTTTAATATCCGAAATTTTAATCAAAATCGTTAGAGCCATTTTTGAGAAAATCAAAATTTTCGAAAAAAGTTCCATGTAAAGGGTAGTTGGGGGTGGGGGGGATTTTTCTCAAAATCTTCGTGTCGCATTCCCTGGAAGATACTGAACTTAAATACCAAGTTTGGTATTTTACCGACTTTTCGTTTTTGAGTTATCGTGTTCACAGACACACACACACACACACACACACATACACACGGACCTTTTTGTGAAAATGCTTTTTTTGGATATTGGGGACCCTAAAACATATGTTTCCGGTGAAATCTCGGTATCGAATTTTTGGGTGGAGTGCAATACTTTCTCTATACACTATGTATATAGTGCGTATGGAGAAAGTAAAAAGGTATATTACATAAATTATGTGTTTTAACGGGCTCTTCATTTCTGTTAAGTAAGTTTTTTGTCTATCTCTTACAGTTTACCAGTTATACAAAATTCAGAAAAAGTAATCCAAATAAAGATGTCTTCAGAACAATTTTTAATGAAATCAAAATTTTCGAAAAAAATTCCATGTAAAGGGTAGTTAGGGGTGGGGGAATTTTCTTGAAGATATTCGTGTCGCATCTTTGGAAGATACTGAACGTCAATACCAATTTAGATATTTAACGAACTTTTCGTTTTTGAGCTATGCTACTCACAGACACACACACACACACACACACACACAATTAGACGAGAGACACACACACACACACACATGGACATTTTTTAAAAATGCATATACTTGAGGTGAAATCTCGGTATCGAATTTTTGGGTGAAATGAAATTAAATGAAATGGAGTTTTTGTTTATGGTCGCTCTTTAACTGCTGCGGTTCACAGCGTCCCATTCAATACTGGGCGCTTAATTTTGCTCAGAGGCCTCTTTTTCAGACTTGAGGTTCTTTTACGTGCCGTAAATCTATGATACGGAACCAACGACTTTACTGCCCTTCTGAAGGAAACCATGCTAAGGATTTTTACCTCCGTCGGGTTTGAACCCGCGGCCTTGGGTACATGAAGTTAGCATGATAACCATTACACCACGGAGGGCGACTTGGGTATCTTCTTTATATACTATGTACATGGTACGTGTAGAGAAAGTAAAAATCATTACTAATATAATTTTAAAGCTGGAATGATTATTAAGAAACTGGATTTTGCTATATTAATTTCTGTTCAATAATTTACCGTATAAAAGAATTATCGGATAGTAAAGTAGTATCCAAAGCATATTCAGTCACAACAACAAAGAATAACAACTGTTTTATTGAAATTTGAGATGAAATATTACACAGTTCTATCAAAATATCATGGCTATAGGTCTGCAATGCTAGATCTTGCTTCAAGGTACACAGTCATTCAGTTAGTTACATTATTTGCATATTACATACAAATGTCAAATTATTATATAACCTTCCTGGCAAAAATCATTCCCGTAAGAACTTAACATATTCGCTTTTACACAGTAAACACGGAACTGTACTGGACAAGGTTAAACAAATTGCTGAGGATTGAAATACTGACCTTCAAATAACAAAAGCCGCTTTTGAACGCCCTTGGAATATACCGTATGAAAGAATGTTTTCTGTTTACAGTGGTGTAGAGGACTTCCCCATAAGGTGTTTTAAAAATCTGATATGTTCCATTCACATGACTTTCTCTACCTCTGAGCAACATATTATTATGCTTCTATTTACTCCAAGTTAATTGAGAAAAAATAGCGGAAATTGTCTTATTATTGTATTATTTAATATATGATATTTAAATCAAATTCGTTTGAGCCATTTTCGAAAAATATTCCATGTAAAGGAAAGTTTGGGGTGGAGGGATTTTTATCAAAATCTTCGTGTCGCATCCCTGGAAAATACTAAACTTTAACACCAAGTTTAGTATTTTACCGACTTTTCGTTTCTGAGTTATCGTGTTCACAGACTGATGGACACACACGCACAAGGTGCTTTTTCTTAAAACACATATTTCCGGTGAAATCTCGGTATGGAATTTTTGGGTACAGTGCAATACCTTCTCTATACACTATGTACATAGTATGTGTAGAGAATGTAAAAATCTGATGTGTACCATTCACATGACTTTCTCCATATCCCTGCAACAAATAATTCTTAAAAGGTTTATACTTCTATTTACTTTATGCTAATCAGAAAAAACAAAAAAACAAAAAAACAAAAAATAGCAGAAATAGTCTAATTGCTCACTTCCTTGTAAGTAGAAGCGAAATAAGGGACAACCGTAGGTTAAAGTGATAGTCAAAAGCTGGTTGCTATGTCAATGAAGTTCCTTTGTTTATATGGATAGGAGTTGACAAGTTCCTGTATGAGAAAAGTATACATTTTTCATAGCATAAACCAAAAATAAGGAATGTCATAAAAACGACGAACTCCACGAAAAAATGTATATAACATAAATTGTGTGTTTTAATGTGCTCTGCATTTTTTGTGTAGTAAGTTTTTGTCCATCTCTTACGGTTTAGCAGTTATTCAAAATTTAGTAAAATTCATCCAGAATAAACTACTCTTCAGAGGCTATTCCCAGAAAATTCAAGATATACATTTTATTTGTCAGGTAAGTATCTTTAATGTACGAAATTTTAATCAAAATCGTTAGAGCCATTTTTGAGAAAATCAAAATTTTCGAAAAAAGTTCCATGTAAAGGTAGTTGGGGTTGAGGGGATTTTTCTCAAAATCTTTCGTTTTTTAGTTATCGTGTTCAGACACACGGACACACACACACACACACACACACACACACACACACACACACACACACACACACACACGGAAAATGCTTTTTTTGGATATTGGGGACCGTAAAACATATTTCCGGTGAAATCTCGGTATCGAATTTTTGGGTGAAGTGCAATACTTTCTCTATACACTATGTACATAGTGCGTATGGAGAAAGTAAAAATAGGTTTACAGTCTCTCAAACACTGCATCGATTAGATCGACTTTGGCAGACTTGGCATAGCTTAGCAGAGTCTACTATAACGAAGACTGGCAGTTTTATGGTGGGAAGTAAGAAAGCTGATATTGGTAATCTAACACGCAACAGGGAGGCACATTTTTTGTCACTTTTAGGATATGAGGGTTTGGGGGGGGGGCGCACAATATGTTACCTGTACAGCTCGGTCCGAAATTGCTATTGCCGGTCCCCGTGGCCATGCTCGCTAAAGTGCTTTGTGGGGTTCGTAGGTTGGAGTCCCGAATTGGGCATGGGTGTTTGTGAGTTTGTAAATGTGTATCTGTCTGTGTATACGAACGTATAAAGGAAATGGTAAACCCATATGTCAACAAAGAAAATGTACTCCATGGTCGAGTGGTCACCGAGTTGATTTTTCATCCGGAGGTCCTGGGTTCGATTCCCAGCTGGAGAGGGGAACTTTCTTTAACCAGAATTATTACCTATCCTCAACAGAGTCTACAAGTATGAATGCGAGAGTGAATGTGTGTGTTTGAGAAGAATAAAACGTTTTAAAGCCAACTAAAGAACCTACAGCTAACGAGTTGTTTCTAAAGCAAAGTCCTCGATATGACCTCAGATGTTAAAGGGGGCTATATATCTCAAACAATAAAAAAGCTGATGTGTACCATTCACGTGACTTTCTCTACATCTCTGCAACAAATTATTGTTAACTTCTGTTTACTTCATGCTACGAGAAAAAATGAACAGAAATAATGTTATTACTTGCTTCCTTGTAAGTAGAAGCGAAATAAGGGAGTACCATAGGTTAAAGTAATACTCAAAAGCTGGCTGCTATGTTACTGAAGTTCCTTTGTATGGACAGGATTTGCTAAATTCCTGTATGAGAAAAGTATGTTTTTCAAAGCTGAAACCTAAATCAAGGAATATCCAGAAAACGATCAACTCTACGAAAAAAATGTATATAACATAATTGTGTGTTTTAACGTGCTCTACATTTTTTGTGTGGTAGGTTTTTGTCCATCTCTTACGGTTTAGCAGTTATGAAAAATCCCGTAAAATTCTTCCAGAATAAAGTAGTCTTCAGAGGTTATTCCTAGAAAATTCAAGATAGTGAAAGTATTGTAATGGGCCCAAAAATTCGATACCGAGATTTCACCGGAAATACATGTTTTGGGTCCCCCTGAATCCAAAAAAAGCATTTTTGGAAAAAGGTCCGTGTGTGTGCGCGCGTCTGTGGACAGCATAGCTCAAAAACGAAAAGACCATTAAATACCAAACTTGGTATTTAAGTTTGGTACCTTCCAAGGATGCGACACGAAGATTTTTCAAGAAAATCCCCTACCCCCAACTACCCTTTACATGGAAGATTTTTCGAAAAATTTTATTTTCTCAAAAATGGCTCTAACGATTTTGATTAAAATATCGTATATTAAAGATATTTACCTGGAAAATAATATTTATATCTTGAATTTTCTGAGAATAGCCTTTGAAGACTACTTTATTCTGGATGAATTTTGCATAACTGCTAAACCGTAAGAAATGGACAAAAACTTACTGCACAAAAAATGTAGAGCACATTAAAACACACAAATTATATTATATAATTTTTTTTCGAGGAGTGGTCGTTTTTGAGATATTCTTTGTTTTTGGTTTCAGCTTTGAAAAACTTGTACTTTTCTCATACAGGAATTTGCCAACTCGTGTCCATACTAACAAAGGAACTTCAGTCACATAGCAAGCAGCTTTTGACTTCACTTTAACCTATGGTACTCCCTTATTTCGCTTCTACTTACAAGGAAGCAAGTAATAAGACTATTTCTGCTAATTGTTTCTCGATTAGCTTGAAGTAAATAGAAGAATAAGCTTATTAACAATAATTTGTTACACAAAAGTAGAGAAAGTCATGTGAATGGAACACATCAGATTTTTAATTTAGTTTTATACACGACACCTCCACAACTGCCGGAATCGCTGTTTCTCTCTCAAACCTGAGATTATAACTTTAAACGCCTGAAATAGTAATAGCCCTGCGGAACTTAACAATTGCTAGTCTGGGATAGGAGTTGGAACCGTTAGGTGGTGCTGGACAGTAACAACGAGGGAATCCAGAAGTCGAGGACATCGTAGGACCATCGCGGAACCGCCTCACCTGATAAAGATACCTCTGAGTAAATTTAAACCGACTTTCACCCCCAATATAGAATGGGACGCTGAGAGCCACAGTAAAACGCGTCCATAAGGCTTCGCCCTGGCTGAGTGGTTAGACCACTCACCTCTCACGTAGACAGCCCGAGTTCGATCCCAAGCGACCGCATGTGAGATTTGCGGAGACAAAGCGGCGCACCCCTGTTTTCTCCAGGTTTTCCGGTTTCCTCCGCCGTCGCATTCCACCGGTGCTCCATCTTCATTCCATTGTATCATCAGTGTCATCGCCTGCGGTGCGTTTCTAGTAAAAGCGGGCGTTAAACACTATAAAAAGGTCAATATATAAAACTCCATTTCCATTTTATATGTGCTGTAAATATTTTTAATACATGATATTTTAATCAAATCAATAAAGCTGTTTTTTAGAAAACCGAAATTTCTGAAAAATGTTCAATGTAATAAGTAGTTTGGGGTGGGGGATTTTTCTATAAAGCTTCGTGTCTCATCCTTAAGATATACTGAATCTAAAATACCAAGTTTGGTGTTTATCTTAGTTTTCGTTATTACATTCAGGGGTCATAAAAACATGCATTTCCACTGAAATTTCGATTCGAATGTTTGAAGGTATACAATACCTTCTCTAGTAATTATGTGTGTAAGCTTTTATAGGATTAACTTGTAGAAGAGTGCATAGAGAATGTTATGTGGATGTAACATATAGGTGTTGTGGGATCAAAACTTCCTCCATCTTATATGAAGGCTAAAATAAAGCAATAACGTAAAGCAGATGTTCATTTGTTCTAGACTATTCTGTTACTACGGTAACGAGTTGCAAGCAGCTGTTTATTTTGTATCTCGTGAACAATGGAAACGAGATGGGATTTTTAATGAAATAAGGCGCTACAGTTAAGATGGAGTTGCCAATGACTCGAGAGGAATCTAAATTCATATGAAAGTAGAAAAGAAAGGAAGTTATTGAAACGGCAGAAGGATTTCAAAACGGTATCTAATTAGTTGTTTCTGTATTCGCTCTACGTCGTCATATCAAAGTGCTGTTCATTTGTTTCCACCTGTTGCTTTCTCATGGGCTCCTGAGGCCACCAGTTTAACAGGTAGCTTATTAGCTGCGCACCTCCGTGTGCTGAGATACCTTGTGAGCCTCATTATTACGTTCTCTACCACGTACAGAGTAGGTAGAGGAGGTTAGCATTGCACAAAACAATTCGATACCGAGATTTCACTGGAAATACATGTTTTTATATCACTTGAATTCGAGAAAATAAAATTATGTGCACCATTCACATGATTTTCTCTACCTATTCTGCAACACATTAATCGCACAAAAGTGCATTATTCTCTCTACTCCTTGCTAATCAAGATAAATAATTATATAAATATTCTTATTACGCTTCTTATTTATTTGTAGGAACAGGATATATAGGGAAATGCTCTAGGCTAAAGTAATAACAAAATATTTTGTATATTTTGCAGGGTTAGGAGAGACAGAGACAAAAAGAAAATCGAATGAGGACAATCTATTTTTGAAAATTATTAAGAATTGGAAAATTTAAACCGATAACAAGGAAATATCTGGGAACTAGCTATTCCCACACAGATATATTTGAATAAATTGTGGGTTTTAACGCGATATACATATTTTATGTAGTAAGATTTTGTTTAATGTCTTACGGTTTACCAGATATAAAAAGTCATCCAGAATGAACAGGGTTTCGGAGAGTATTGCCAGAAAATTAAAGATATATATTCCATTCTATTTCAAGAAATGTTCCATACAAAGTGGAGTTTGGAGTGGGTGACTTTCCTGAAAAATGTTCGCACCGCATCCTTGGAAAAAAAAAACAAACAAAAAAAACTTAAATACCAAATTTGGTATTTCATTGACTTTTTGTTTTTGTTGATTTATGCTGTCCACAGTTACAAAACTTAAATTATTTTATTTGTTGTCCCGCAGAAGTTCTTTTACATGCCACTAAATCTACTGATATGGGGCTATCGCTTTTAAGCACACTTAAAAACCATCGACCTGGACCGGATTTGAACCAGTGACCTTGGGATCGGAAGACCCGTGCCTAACAAACTGAGCCACTCAGTCGGATTTATCCATCCTCGCGCACACACGCGCGCGCGGATGTTTATCTAAACTATACAAATGTTGTTTTTATTATTGTTATTATTATTATTTATATTATTTTATATGTATATACGGTGAAGTCTCAGTGTCAAAACTTTGGGTGGAATGCAATACCACCTCTATGTACTAAGTGTATTGTACATACCTGTTAAAGAAAGTAAAAAGAATCAAGTTTTATTGGTGAGATTTCAAGAAAAATCTAAGAAAATTAAGTAAAGTAAGAAAGTGCAAGGGAAGAGAAGCAGGTAGGGATGAAAGGCAAATAAGGGAAGGTATAAATAAGGAAGTAGGAATGGAAAGGAGTAAGGGCTATCGAATGCTAAAGATCCAAGTCATCAAGTACAAGATAAAGCTTAAAAAGAAGGATTGTACGAAGGCCTTTTTTTGTTTTTTTCAACCTCCGATAGGCTATAAATAAAAGACAAGTTCATAGAAAAGAATTATTTTATTACTAAAAGTTTTGTACAATTATGCTTATTTCTCAAGAAAATCACCAAAATACCCGCTTCAAAAAATGTTGCCGCCAATGATTTCAAGTGAGTATTGACTTTGTTTTGAAGATCTTCGTACTTTACGACGTTTGCGGAGAGTCATTCAAAACAAACGAAGAGGAATGCTGACTTCAGGAATTGTGTTGATCCATGACAACGCTCGTCCACACACTGCTGGCACAACCCATCGGCTCCTTGAACAATTTCAATGCGACATTTTCGATCATCCGCTGTACACTCCTGACCTGGCACCCAGCGACTTTCACCTTTTCCCTGAACTGAAGACGTGGCTAGGAGGGCAGCACTTTCAAACCAACGAAGATCTTCAAAACAACTCAATGCTCATTTGAAATCATTGGCGGAAACATTTTTTTGAAGCAAGCTTGTGCACAGGAACGATAAATGTCTCAATCTTTTCGGTGAGTATGTTGAAAAGTAACCATAAGTGTACAAAACTTTTAGTAATGAAATAATTGTTTTCTATGAACTTGTCTTTTATTTATAGGCTATCGGAGTTTGAAAAAAAAACGGCCCTCGTACTATATGACTATTTGGTTTGAAAGAAATGTATTTTTGCATGATGTTTGATAAAAATAGATATTCTATTCAAGTTTATGCAAATTTCCCTCAAATTTCATGAACTTTGTTATGGAATATTCTTTGTGTGACATTGACAATACTTGATAAACCTCGCTTTTGGAATCTGACAAAAACGACTAGCTACCCTAAAGTTCCTCCCTTTCTTTATTACAACCACTGTGAACCATTCGAAGCAATACTGCTTTAGAAACAACTTTGAGCCCTTATATTATAGGATAAGTTATAGCTCTCAAAAATTACCTCTATATCATTTTCAGCCCCTTTTACAGAAAGCTGCACTGTTTTAAGGGGACAAGGTAGTCTGAACATATGGAAATTACACCTGATCTTAAAGTATTCAATTGTTTTTCCAGAAATTTGTATGAATTATTCCATAAATCATGACAATTATTTCAAGTGGTTATTTTTATTAATACCTTGTGTGGTTGAGTCTATAAAAATCTGATGTGGTACACTCACATGACTTTCTCTAGCTGTTCTACAAACTTCATACAAAAGATTCTCCTTCTCTCTGCACCTTGCTAATCGTGGTACTCATTAGCACAATGTTCTTATTATTTAGTTCTGTATAAGTAGGAAGAAAATAAGGGAATAAACTAGGCTAAACCAATAGCTAAATGTTTTAAAAGCTGTCGTTATGCGATTGTCATTGCGAATCGCTTTTCTTGGCCAGGAGTAGAACAAAAGAAAAACGGACACTCCCGTCTGAGAAGTGTAAGTACTTCACAACTGAAACTAATAAAACGGTAAGCTCCACAAGAAAAATGTATATGACATAGCTTGTGTATTTTAACAAGACCTACATTTTTTGTATAGTAAGTTTTTGTCTATCTCTTACGGTTTACTAGTTATGCCAAATTAAGCAAAATTCATCTAGAATAAACAGGTCTTCAGAAGCTATTCCCAGAAAATTCAAGATATACATTTTATTTGTTAGGTAAATATGATTAATACATGATAATTTAATCAAAATAATTAGCCATTTTAAAGAAAATCAAAATTTTCGAAAAAAGTTCCATGTAAAGGGCAGTTTGGGGTGGGGGATTCTTCTCAAAATCTTCGTGTCGCATCCCTGGAAGATACTAATCTTAAATACCAAGTTTGGTATTTTAGCTACTTTTCGTGTTTTAGTTATGTGTTCACAGACACACGGACACACACACGGACCTTTTTCTGAAAATGCTTTTTTTGGATACAGGGGGTCCTAAAACATGTATTTCCGGTAAAATCTCGGTATCGAATTTTTGGGTGGAATACAATACTTCTCTATCCCTATGTACATTGTACATATTCGGCTAGAGAAAGTAAAAATTATTTCATTCAGCAGAAAATTAATAAAACTAAGTCTTAAAGCATGTGAATTCATGTATCTTTTTCGCTGATACTACTTGCAGTACATAATCACTATTTTGCATAATTTTTTTTAGTATAATCAGATATTTTCTGAACCTCAATTATTAACTATGATACAATTACTGTAGAGATTAAAAAACAAATGTGTTTGCATATTCAAAAAAGTAAAAATGTGGAAAATTTGCAATGTTGTTTCTTTCTAAATATGATCAATATATACTACAACATCACAATTGTGGTTCAGAAAGTTCAACTATGTCCTGTATTCAGCTTTCGAGCTCTCATACTTTCTGGGAAAAAGGTATACAAGTATCCAAAAATGCTGTTTTGAGAAAACTGAATTCAAAGATACAAATGTTCTAAAAAGGGGCATTACATAAGAGGTTTAAAGAAATGCAGACTCGCATTTAAATTATATTTAAATTTATTAAAATTTCTTAACCTCCCAAAAGTTTACATTTTCTGAAACTAGAAATAATAGAGGTTTTATTAGTGTCTAAAACAAAACAAAAAACATTATTTTTTACCATTTCAGAGTACTTTGTCCCCATAACCATCTGACAAAATATCGTAGAATAATAATAATAATAATAATAATAATAATAATAATAATAATAATTAAGATTTTTACATCGATTTTCATACGAAATTTTATATACGATGGCGTTCAGTAAGTTCATAGAAAAATAAATTACTTTTGGTAATTTTTTTTTATTTTTCAACATAATCTATTTTAGCTCGATACAATTTTCCCAGTGTTCCTCCAACTGTTTTAAGCCGTTCAAGAAGGAGTATTTCGAAAGGTGCTCAAAATAGGCATCTGCTTGGGAGAAGAGCTGCTCCTTAGACGTGAATAGTTTTCCCCCGAGTCGCTTATGCAAGTTTGGAAATAAAAAATGTCACTGGGGACCAAATTTGGTGACTACGGTGGATGTTGTAGTAATTCTAAACTTAATTCTACCATTTTCACCATCGAAACTGCGCAGGTGTGCACCCTTACATTGTCTTGATAGAAGGGAATATTTTTCTTTACCAGATGAGGGCGTTTTTTCTTGAATTCTCCGTTCAACTGATGCAATAACGATGCATAATACTCTCCATATATCGTTCTTCTTTTCTGAAATTAATCAATATAAATGATTCCGTGTTCATCCCAAAAAACCGAGATAATCGCCTTGTCTGCATATTTCATCATTTTTGCCTTCTTCGGAGTGAGTTCGTCTTAAAAAACCCGTTGTTTTGGCTGTATACTTGTCTCTGGAGTATAGAAGTATCCATGTTTCATCCGCAGTTATATATTGACGCAGCAACTCATCAGGATTGCGATGGAAAAGTGCCAAACCATCTTCCGAATCGATTACACGATTGAGCTTCATTGTCCATTGAGTGCAAACGTGGCACTCATCTTGCCGAGACCTAATTTGTGGTGAAAAACTGAGAACACTTTACCTTGTGATATGCCTGTGGCCTCTACTATTTCGCGAATTTTGATTCGTCGATCACTGAAAACCATTTACTGGATTTTGTCGACCCTTTCGGAAGAAGCCGCTTCTACTGGACGTCCGGAAGGGCGTCTTTTGTGGATGTATCCAATTGTAACTTAGAAACGCAGGAACAGATGTGCCACGAACCTCATCCATCTCGACTTTATCTATTTCGGTATTAAGTCTTTTAAATATAAGTGTTACGAAACTCGTTTTTGTCAATATTTCTAAATAAGCACAAGATTGTTGTCAATTACCGCTGGTAACGAAACCAAGTGATGGATATAGCTCAAACTTTAACTGCCATATAGTTAGAGATGACTGTTACTATTATAGGTGAGAAATTACCTTGTGATTGACATTCTGCTGGCACATGGTTGTCTCGGTACGCTGTTGCCATATTTATTCGCTGTCCGACTGCAGCGCCACATATTTCACTGCTTCCTTTAAAACTGCCTTCTTTCCATGCATTTTCTATCACACCTCTCGCTACTTTTCCCCATTTCTCCCTAGTTACTTCATCTATTCCTTTCCACGTTGGGTCCTGTACTTCACTAAGCGTAAAAGTTTTATTATTTCGGCTAACGTAATCTCAAATTGTTTATCACGGCTGTGAGACATTGTCCAACCACAGCGTCACTCGTGCTAGTTCAGGATGGGAACAAGAGCAATGTCCGCGATATATAAAAGGTAGTCATTATTATAAATGTAAATCCTTACGGAATTACTGTGATTAACACAATTGAACTTTTTACTTTCACTACACATACTATGTACATAGTGTGTAGAGAAAGTACTGTATTCCACCCAAAAATTCGATACCAAGATTTCACCGGAAATACATGTTTTAGACCCCCCTGAATATAAAAAAAAACATGTTTACAAAATGGTTCGTGTGTGTGTATGTGTGTGTGTGTGTGTGTCTGTAGACAGCATAGTTCAAAAACGAAAAGTCCGTTAAAAACCAAATTTGGTATTTCGATTTGGTATCTTCCAAGGATGCGACACGAAGATTTTCAGGATAATCCCCTCACCCCCAACTACCCTTTACATGGAAAAATTTTCGAAAATTTTGATTTTCTAAAAAATGGCTCTAACGATTTTGATTAAAATCGCGTATATTAAAGCTATTTATGTTCGAAATAAAATTTATATCTCGAATTTTTTGGAATTAGCCTCTGAAAACCTCTTTATTCTGGATGAATTTTGATGAAGTTTGCTTAACTGCTAAACCGTAAGAGATAGAAGAAAACGTACAACACAAAAAATGTACCTCATGATACAACACACAATTTTTGTCCTCTAGGTTTTTGTTGTGGAGGTAACCGTTTTCGAGATATTCCATGTTATCGGTTTCAATTGTGAAGTACTTAAACTTTTCTCACACAGGAAGTTCTGTTTTTCTTTTGTTCTACTCCTGGCCAAGCAAAGCAGTGATTTGCAATGACAATCGCATAACGATAGCTTTTAAAACATTTGACAATCACTTTAGCATAGTGCATTCCCTTATTCCTTTGTACTTATAAGGAACTAAGTAACAACGTTCTGCTAACATTTATCTTGATTAGCATTGTGTACAAAGAAGAAGAATCTTTTGTAGGAGTTTTGTAGAGCAGCTAGAGAAATTCATGTGAGTGTAACACATCAGATTTTTCATACATCATAAATCGTATCACTGTGTAACGTTACCTCAATTATTGCTCATTTAGGCCACGTTTCCATGAAGACCCCTATTGTTCCTAGTTTCAGAAAATGTATACCTTTGGGGGTTAGAATTTTAATGAATTTAAATATTATTTAAACGCTAGTCTACATTTCTTTAAAGCTGTTATGCAAGGCCTCTTTATAGAACATTTGTATCTTTAAATTCAGTTGTCTTAAAAGAGCATTTTTGGATACTTATGTATTTTTTTTCTCGGACACTATGAGAGCTGGAAAGCTGAAATTTTTAGCACATATTTGAACTTTTTGAAAAACAATTGTGATGTTATAGTATATATATTGTCGATCATATTAAGAAAGTGATAACATTTTTTTAATTTGCAAATATTTTTACAGCATGAAATCAAACAATCAAATTCATGCATGAGAACGGGCGTTTAAATTTCCACTGAACGCGTAGGTGTTGCACCACTGATGACATGATATTTATTCTCGCACTGTGATTGGTCAGCAGCCTGACGAGCCCCACAAGGAAAGTTCTCACCAACAGTAAATACAAACCTTTTTTCGATACTACGAGTGTAATTTCTGGGATCTTCTAAGGACTTATTATTGTACAGCCCTGGCATGTATTTGCATATGTTCAGCCTTATACCAAATGAACCAGCTGTTCCATATTTGACGTGAAGAGTTACACAACTCAACAGGACCCTTTCAGGTTAAAACCCGTCATTGGGGAACCGGATGAGAAACCTTCGTTTTACCCCTCTCAATGAGTGCGAATCGCTCACTGTCTCCGCTGACAAGCAAGAGGATAAAAGAAAGTCGCTCAGGTCAGTTCGCCTTTAGCCGATTTAAACACCTTTGACTTCTGCAACTTTTTTGTTTTATTTATATAGCCGCCTTTAACATCTAAAGTCATTTCTTGGGTTTGCACTTCGAAACAACTCGTTGTCTGTAGGTTCTTTTCTTTTTTACGATTGGTTTAAATCAAAATCATTTTATTTTCCTCAAACACAAACATTCACATACTTCCAGCCTCTGTAGGGGATAGGGAGTAATTCTGGCTAAAGAAAAATTCCCCGCCCCAGCAGGGAATCGAACCCGGGACCTCCGGATGAGAAATCAATAAATTGAGTCCTATCTGTTTTTACTTTCTCTAGCCCCATATGTACTATGTATATAGTGTATAGAGAAGTATTGTATTCCACCCAGAAATTCGGTACCGAGATTTCACCGGAAATACATGTTTTAGGACCCCCTGTATAAAAAAAACATTTTCAGAAAAAGGTCCGTGTGCCTGTAAACACGATAACTCAAAAACGAAAAGTAGCTAAAATACCAAACTTGGTATTTGAGTTCAGTATCTTCTATGCGACACGAAGATTTTGAGAAAAATCCCCCCACCCCAAACTACCCTTTACATGCAACTTTTTTCGAAAATTTTGATTTTCTTAAAAATGGTCTAACGATTTTGATTAAAATATCGCATATTAAAGATATTTACCGGACAAATAAAATGTATATCTTGAATTTTCTGGGAATAGCTTTCAAAGACCTGTTTATTCTGGATGCATTTTGCTTAATTTGGCATAATTAGTAAACCGTAAGAGATAGACAAAAACTTACTATACAAAAACTGTAGGCCTTGTTAAAATACACAACTTACGTCATATACATTTTTTTCGTGGATCTTACCGTTTTCGAGGTATTCATTGTTATTAGTTTCAGTTGTGAAGTACTTATACTTTTCTCAGACGGAAGTGTCCGTTTTTCTTTTGTTCTACTCCTGGCCAAGAAAAGAAACGATTTGTAATGACAATCGCATAGCGACAGCTTTTAAAACATCGACTATCGATTTAGTCTAGTGTAGGCATACCCTTATTTTCTTCCTACTTATAAGGAACTAAGTAATAAGAAAATTGTGCTAATGAGTACCTCGATTAGCAAGCTGCAGAAAGAAGAATAATCTTATGTAAGAAGTTTGTAGAACGGCTAGAGAAAGTCATGTGAGTGTAACACATCAGATTTTTCTTTTACGGACTATCGTGTGCCTGGCGCCATGGTCTTTCTGTTAGCTCTTATTTTTCCCCTTCTATAATTGCTTCTTTTGTATTTTCCCTTCTCTCGCATTTCCTGCACTACTCTCCTTGTTTGTTTATTTTATACTTTGTTGACCTATTTTCCACGCAAAGTTGTTCTTTTCTCTCCCTTAACTGTTAATGTTTTTATAGGTATCGTTGCCTTGCATATTTTGTCCTACTTCGAATTCCAGACTTCCTGCCTCCAATTCTCTAACCCTTTTCAGTGTACTAAAATTTGAATGTTATTATTCTTTTCTCCCCAGATGGCGCATATTCGTGGTTTTCTCCTTCTTCTAGAACATTGTCCCTGTTCTTACCCATTTTAAACCCTCCATTTCCTGTTTGCTACATGTTTCGTTATAACCGTCTCTTCCCTAAATTCTATTAATTGTTCTATATAAGCTTAAAGATGTTTCTTTCTCTTTTTGAGGCCCTAATATTTCTTGTTGTTTCATATATGCTATCCTATTTCTCATTTGTTTAAAAAAAAAATCTGATGTGTTCCATTCACATGACTTTCTCTACATCTCTGCAACAAATTATTGTTAAAAAGCTTATTCTTATATTTACTTCCTGCTAATCGAGACAAAATTCGCAGAAATAGTCTTATTATTTGCTTCCTTGTAAGTAGAAGAGAAATAAGGGAGTACCATAGGTTAAAGTGATATTCAAAAGCAACCAGCTTTGCTATGTGACTGAAGTTCCTTTGTTTGTATGTATGGACAGGAGTCGACAAATTACTGTATGAGAAATTACATAAATTGTGTGCCTTATTGTGATCTACATGTTTTGTGTAAAAGTTTTTGCCTATCTTTTACGGTTTACCAGTTAAGCAAAATTTAGCAAAATTCACCCAGAATAAATATGTCTTCAGAGGCTATTCCCAGAAAAATTAAGACATATATTTTATTTATCATGCAAATATCTTAAATATGAGATTTTAATCAAAATCCTTCCAGTTATTTTTCAGAAAATCAAAACTTTCACATTTTTTTCCATGTAAAGGGTAGATGGTGGTGGAGGGATTATCTTTAAAATCTACGAGTCGCTGCCTTGGAAGTTACCAAACTTAAATACCAAGTTTGGTATTTAACGGTCTTTTCGTTTTTGAGCTATGCTGCCCACAGACACACAGGCACACATACACTCAGACACACACACGAACATTTTTCTAAAAATGCTTTCTTGTATTCAGGTGGTCTCAAAACATGTATTTCCGGTGAAATCTCGGTATCGAATTTTTGGGTACAATGCAATACCTTCTCTATACACTATGTACATAGTACGTATAGAGAAAGTAAAAAAGCATTTTTCGAAAAAGGTCCGTGTGTGTGTGTGTGTGTGTGTGTGTGCGCCTCTGGAGAGCATAGCTCAAAAGCGAAAACACCGTTAAATACCAAACTTGATATTTAAGTTTGGTATCTTCCAACGATGCTACACGAAGGCTTTCAAGAAAATCCCCCACCCCCAACTACCCTTTACATGGAACCTTTTCCGAAAATGTTGATTTTCTCAAAAATGGCTCTATAGATTTTGATTAAAATATCGTATATTAGAGGTAATTACCTGCCAAATAATATGAGTATCTTGAATTTTCTGGGAATAGCCTCTGAAGATTACTTTATTCCGGATGAATTTTACAAAATTTTGCATAACTGCTAAACCATAAGAAATGGACAAACACTTAGACACAAAAAATGTAGAGCACATTCAAAAACAGAATTTATGTTATATACTTTTTTTCGAGGAGTTGATCGTTTTTATATATTCCTGGTTTTTGGTTTCAGCTTTGAAAAACTTGTACTTTTCTCATACAGGAATTTGTGAACTCGTGTCCATACAAACAAAGGAACTTCAGTCACCTAGTAACCAGCTTTTGACTTCACTTTAAGCTATGATACTCGCATAATTCGCTTCTACTTACAAGGAAGCAAGTAATAAGACTATTTCTTCTAATTTTATCTCGATTAACTTGAAATAAATAGAAGAATAAGATTATTAACAATAATTTGTTACACAGAAGTAGAGAAAGTCATGTGAATGGAACACATCAGATTTTTTTTATTTTTTTTTTATTTTATTTTTATGTTTTAGGAACAATTCTGCCGAATAGTTTCTTTTCGAAGTTTGCTGCGACGGCTACTACTGCACGCAACGAATTTCATCAACTGCACGCTAAGCTTCCCAGTTGGGGCAATATTTATATGGCTACCCCATGACATTTTGTAAATCTTATTCCATGTTTTGTATCTGCGTTCAGATGTTTTCTTGTTTTATACCGTTTCCATGGTAACGTGTTGGTTTTCTTGAAGCCAAAAATTATAAAAGAGGCTTTCATAAGCAAGAAAAGGCCACTCTGAGACTATTTGTAGTCAAGTGAGGTGGACTGGGACTTCGAACGGTACATGTTTCCCAGGCTGCTACGCGTGCAGTTAAGTATATATAGAAGCGCGTATATAATTGCAACGGATTACTAATCGACTTACGTTTAATGAATTAAAAAGTGATAATATATTTTGTTTCGAGGAAGTAAATACATTTTTCGAAGGTATTGTTAAATTAGAAGAATTGCGAGGGATAGAACTTTCGTGTCAAAGAAAAAAAAAACTGAATTGACTAATGATTCAGATTTCGTGTATGGATTATAAAAACTAATTGAAAATAAATTACAACTCTGCAAACGGAATTTCAGTTGTGTATTACTTGAGAAACTATCGACCAACATCAATAGGCTGAATCTCGAGCCCATAAACCCTAAAAGCGCCCTTAGATAACTATTGCTTTCGGTTTATATTTTCCGCTACACAGAACTGAACTTTGGATGTTCATTTCTCTCTGACGAGGTCTATTGAAGATGTGATTATCTCGTAGAATTACACACTGACCTCCTCCTCTGACGAAATCCGTTGAAGAAAGGATTGTTATTTAAAATCCTGTCTGGTTAGAGTGAAAAATGTTGCTAAAACAAATGCATGTATCCAAAATCAAACTGCTCGTCACCACACGCAAGAACTGAACGACGAGAGACAAAAACGCAACAAAATTCTTTCTCTACAAAAATAACTCGTGGAGTAATACGTACAAATCTGATATGTCCATTCACTTGACTTTCTGTACATCGCTGCAACAAATTATTGTTAAAAAGCTTATGTTTCTATTCACTTCATGCTAATCGAGAAAAAATAGCTTAAATATTCTTGTTACTTGTTTTCTTGTAAGTAGAAGCGTAATAAGGGAGTACCATAGGTTAAAGCGATAGTCAAAAGCTGGTTGCAATGTGACTGAAGTTCCTTTGTTAGTATGGACATGAGTTGACAAATTCCTGTAAGAGAAAAGTATGTTTTTTAAAGCTGAAACCAAAAAGAAGGAATATCTCAAAAACGATCAACTCCACGAAACAATTGTGCCTAACATAAGTTGTGTGTTTTAACGTACTCTACATTTTCCGTGTGCTAAGTTTTTGTCCATCTCTTATAGTTTAGCACTAATGCAAAATCCCGTAAAATTCACCCAGAATGAAGTAAGTAGTCTTCAGTAGTCTAGAAGATACCAAACTTAAATACCAAATTTGGTATTTAACCGTCTTTTCGTTTTTGAGCTATGATGTCCACAGACACACACATGCACAGAGACAGAGATACACACAGACAGTTTTCTAAAAATGACATTTTTTGATACAGGGGAACCTAAAACATACATTTCGGTGAAATCTCGGTTTCGAATTTTTGGGTGATTGATATTTAAGTTTGGTATCTTCCAATTATTCGACAAGCAGATTTTCAAGAAAATCCCACACCCCAACTACCCTTTACATGGAACTTTTTTCGAAAATTTTGATTTTCTCAAAAATGGCTCTAACGATTTTGATTAAAATATCGTATATTAAATATATTTACCTGACAAAAAATATGTATATCTTGAATTTTCTGGGAATAGCCTCTGAAGACTACTTTACTCTGGATGAAGTTTACATAACTGCTAAACCGTAAGAAATGGACAAAAACTAACCATACAAAAAATGTAGAGCACATTAAAACACACAATTTATGTTATATAAATTTTATTCGAGGAGCTGGTCGTTTTTGGGTTATTCCTTGTTTTTGGTTTCAGCTTTGAAAAACTTGTACTTTTCTGATACAGAAATTTGTCAACTCGTGTCCATACAAACAAAGGAACTTCAGTCACCTATAACCAGCTTTTGATTTTCACATTAACCTATGTTACTCCCATATTTCACTTCTACTTACAAGGAAGCAAGTAATAAGACTATTTCTGCTAATTTTTGCTCGATTGGCATAAAGTAAATAGAAGAATAAGCTTATTAACAATATTTTTTTACACAGAAGTAGAGAAAGTCATGTGAATGGAACACATATTTTTTAACATTAATTTGTTGCAGAAATCTATAGAAAGTCATGTGAATTGAACACATCAGATTTTTATTTCCTGGAGTTTACCGTTCCTTGTTATTGGTTTCAGTTTTAAAAAATCTGATGTGTTCCATTCACATGACTTTCTCTATATCTCTGCAACATATTTTTGTTAAAAAGTTTATGCTTCTATTTACTGCATGCTAAGTGAGAAAAAATTAGCAGAAATAGTCTTATTACTTGCTTCCCTGTAAGTAGAAGCGAAATAAGGGAGTAACATAGGTTAAATTGTTAGCAAAATATGGTTGCTATATGACTAAAGCTCTTTGTTTGTATGGACTGCAGTTGACAAATTCCTATATGAGAAAAGTATAAGTTTTTTAAGGCTGAAACAAAAAACAAGGAATATCTAAAAACGATCAACTCCACGAAACAAATGTATATAACATAAATTGTGTGTCTTAATGTGCTCTACATTTTTTGTGTGGTAAGTTTTTGTCCATCTCTTATGGTTTACCAGATACACAAAATTCCGTAAAATTCATCCAGAATAAAGTAGTCTTCAGAGGCTATTCCCAGAAAATTCAAGATATGCATTTTATTTGTCAGGTAAATATCTTTAATGTACAATATTTTAATCAAAATCGTTAGTCATTTTAGAGAAATGGTAGTTTGGGGTGGGGGGATTTTTCTGAAAATTTTCGTGTTGCATCCCTGGAAGATACTACTCTTTAATAATAAGTTCGTTTTTGAGTTATTGTGTTCACAGACACACGGGCACACACACGGAACTTTTTCTGAAAATGATTTTTTTTTTTTGGATACAGGGGACCCTAAAACATATATTTCCGGTGAAATCTCGGTATCGAATTTTTGGGAGGACTGGAATACCTTCTCTATACACTATGTACATGGTACGTGTATGGTATGCATTTTGCTTTTACTTAATTATCCACTGACGATTTCTTTATGTTGGTGATATATTTTTTGCGTCACTCCATTTACGGATTTAATCTACATTAGCACACATACTGCGTTAATCCACGGCTTTACTCGGTTTACATTTCACGGTAATAAAGAGCTCCGCGTCACCCTTGTTGATTACTCATTGCGACGTAGGTACACCAGGTCCACATCCACAATATATTGAAATCCTTCCCCTTTTAACAAAATTCTGTTTACTTCCTCTAGGGATAGAGAAATATTGTATTCCACCCAAAATCTCGATGTCGAGATTTCACCGGAAATACATATTTTGGGACCCCCTGATTCCAAAAAAAAGCATTTTGAGAAACAGGTCCGTGTGTGTATGTGTGTGTGTCTGTGGACAGCATAGCTCAAAAACGAAAAGACGGTTAAATACCAACCTTGCGAAAAATTTTGTTTTTCTTAAAAATGACTAACAATTTTCATTAAAATACCACATATGAAAGTCATATCGATCACAAATAAAATGTATATATTGAGTTTTCTGGGAATAGCTTCTAAAGACGTGTTTATTGTGGACGAATGTTGCTTTATTTGGCATAAATAGTAAACCGTAAGAGATAGATAAAAATTTACAATAAAAAAATGTAGTTATTGTTAAAATACACAAGTTATCTCATATACATTTTTCTCGTGGAGCTTACCGTTTTCGAGGTATTCCTTGTTATTAGTTTCATTTCTGAAGTTCTTATACTTTTCAAAGACGTGAGTGTCCGTTTTCTTTGGTTCTTCTCCTGGTCAAGCAAAGAAGCGATTTGCAATGGCAATCGCATACCGATAGCTTTTAAAACATATGACTATCTCTTTAGCCTGGTGCATTCCCTTAGTTCCATTCTACTTATAAGGAACTAATAAATAAAATTCTGCAAACGTTTATCTCGATTAGCATAGTGTTGAAACAAGAATTATCTTTTGTAAAAAGTTTGTAAAGTAGCTAGAGAAAGTCATGTGAGTGTAACACATCAGATTTTTTATATAATTTTCCAAATGTTAAATATAACTTCTCATCATTATTACTTTCTCTTCAAGTGCTATGTACACAGTGTGTAGAGAAGGTATTGTATTCCACCCCAATACATGTTTTAAAACCCCTGAATCCAAAGAAAACATTTATAGAAATAGGTCAGTGTGTGTGGCTGAAAAACGAAAAAACCGTTACATACTAAATTTTATATTTAAGTTTAAGTAAAAATAATGATATTGGTCGCGCCATGGCCGAGTGGTTAGACCACTCGCCTCTCACCCAGATGGCCCTGGTTCCATCTCAAGCAACCGCATGTGGGATTTTTGGTGGACAAACTAGTTTTCTGCAGTTTCCTCCGCCATCGGTGCACTATCTTCATTTTTCTGGAAATTTTTCTGACGATCTCTTTACTATGGATACATTTCCCATAACTGGTAAACCCTAAAAATGTGCAAAGACTTACTGCACAAAAATATGTAAATTTTGTTAAAACACAAATTTATGCCATAAATATATTTTTGTGGAATTGACCATGTCCGAGATACTCCATTATTGGTTTACTTCTTTCGTTTCATTTCTCTTGTTTTACTCTAGCCGTGCAAAGTGAAATCGAATTTCAATTGTTTCACATACACACCGGCTATTTAAAAGATTGACTAGTGCGTTATTTTGTTTACCATTTACTTCGAAGGAACTAATAAAATGTCCGTTTAATGTTTATCCCGATTACCACCAAGTATATAAAGGAATAATCCTTTGTAGCAATAGAGAAAGTCAGGTGAATGGAACACATCAGATTCTTTCAATTGTAACTAATTGTTTTTTACTTTCTCTACACGTACTATGAACAACGTGTATAGAGATTACGGTGAAATCTCGTAATCTAAATTTTGGGTGGAATACAATATTTTCTGTATACACTATACACAAGGGTCTAACAGTGTTAACATATGAGATTGCAGATTGTATCTATTATTCTCTGAAACACTTCTGCATTAATATTTATGCTTAAAATTAGCTTAAGCAATCCTTTGATATTTTAGAGCGTTACTGTTTATGTTTCTCAGCCTGTATTACATGTGCAAAATCAGATTGTCATATTTTTCCTTGCTCTCTCGGAATTGGCTTACCTGTAGTGTGCTGTGTATCTGTTTTGTTCATCTTAGCCCAGAATCTTCTTATAGCAATATGAATCTCGTTTTTCAATTTCTTGTTTGTTAAAATGGCACGCTGGGTTGGAGTTTTGTAGAGGTCTTGAGAAAATTAAGTGAACTTTTCGAATAAAATCCGCAGCACGAACAGAAAATGACGTCGAACGTCTTAATGAAGAAGGCCATAAAACCTGCGTATCAAACACAATCTCGTTTTTCTCCAATAAAAAGGCAGAAGATTTAGAAATTCGTTATTAAAAAGCAAGGAAGAAGTGTGCGAGACGGAAGCCCAAGCCTAGTTACCTTGGTAACAGTGTAGCCATGGTAACCACCAGGCACAGACATTATTGAAGTTGTCTTCCTTTATGAATATCTACGGTGTAGGCGGGAGTGGCCGCAATAATTAATGTAGCTGGATAAAAGACAAGTACAGGCTTGCTACGTCATACTTCCGCCATCTTGCATAGTCATTTAAGATGCGGAACAAGTGGTTTATTTTCCTGTGACCGCAATACAACGCTGTGTGTGGCATACAACCTTACTATATTGCAATACAAGTGTGGGAAGTGTTCTATTATAGAACTGAGGAAAAATTTGAAAAGACGAAATGAAGTTGATATCTTCAATACACATAACAAACGTGTATTGCATAGTATTTTTGGACGATGAATATTCATTTTAATTAAAATATAGTAATAAATTAATTAAAATATTGATTTATGCAAATGACTTTTATGAGGAACAAACATTTGGTAGTCGTTGTTAGCTTTTCATTTTTTTTTTTTTTACCATGATTTCACCGGAAACACATATTTTAGGGTCTGCTGCATAAAAAAATCTGATGTGTTCCATTCACATGGCTTTCTCTACCTCTCTGCAACAAATTATTGTTAAAAAGCTTATGCTTCTATTTAATTCATGCTAATCGAGAAAAAATTAGCAGAAATCGTCTTATTACTTGCTTCCTTGTAAGTAGAAGCAAAGTAAGGGAGCACTAAAATAATAGTCAAAAGATGGTTGCTATGCGACTCAAGTTCCTTTGCTTGTGTGGACAGGAGTTGACAAATTCCTGTATGTGAAAAGAATAAGTTTTTCAAAACTGAAACCAAAAACAAAGAATACCTCCAAAACCATCAACTCCACGAAAAAAATATATAACATAAATTGTGTGTTTTGTGTGCTAAGTTTTTGTCCATCTCTTACAGTTTACCAGTTATGCAAAATTCCGTAAAATTCATCCAGAATAAAGTAGTCTTCAGAGGCTATTCACAGAAAATTTAAGATATGCATTTTATTTATCAGGTAAATTCTTTAACATACGATATTTTAATCAAAATCGTTAGTAATTTTTTAGCAAATCAAAATTTTCGAAAAATGTTCCATGTAAAGGGAAGTTTGGGGTGGGGGAATTTTCTTGAAAATCTTCGTGTCGCATCCTTGGAAGATACCAAACTATAATACCAAGTTTGCTATTTAACGGTCTTTTCGTTTTTGAGCTAAGCTGCCCACAGACACACACACTCACACACACATACACACAGACAGACACACACACGGACATTTAAAAAAAATTGGATTCAGGGGGTCTCAAAACATGTATTACAGGTGAAATCTCAGTATCGAATTTTTGGGTGCAATACAATGCCTTCTCTATACACTATGTACATAGTGCGTATAGAGAAAGTAAAAAACAAACCAACTTTTAGGAAAAGCTCAGTGTAGTTGTGAACACGATAGGTCAAAAACGAAAGGTTCGTTAAACACCAAATTTGGTATTTAAATTTAGAATCTTCAAAGGATACGACACGAAGATTTTCAAAAAAATCTTTCCACCCCAATTATCCTTTACTTGGAAAAAATTTCGGAAATTTTGGTTATCTTAAAAATAGTTCCAACCATTTTGATTAAAATCTCTTATATTTAAGATATTTACATGACAAATAAAATGTATATCTGGAATTTTGTGAGAACAGCCTCTAAACTCATCTTTATTTTAGATGCATTTTTTTGAATTTTACTTAACTAGTAAACCGTAAGAAATAGACAAAAACTTACCACACAAAAAATGTAAGAGCTCCTTAAAACACACAATTTGTGTCATACATTTTTTTCCTGGATTTGACCGTTTTTATATATTCCTTGTTATTAGTTTGTTTTAAAATACTTAAACTTTTCTCATACAGGAACTTGTCAATTCTTGGCCACACAAAGAAACTGATTTCAATCCTATTGCAACCACATTTTAAAACATTTGACTGTCAGTTTAGCCTAGTGTATTCCTTTATCTCCCTTCTACCTATAAGGAACTAAGTAATAAGACCGTTTCTGATAATGTTTATCTCGATTAACATGAAATGGGCAGAAGAATAAGTTTATTAATATTAATTTGTTACGGAGATGAACAGAAAGTTATGTGAATGGAGCGCATCAAATTTTGGACTATGGGTATTCATATTGATTAAAATACAGCATTAAATAACTTAATATATTGTTGTAATACAAATAACTTCTATGAGACGGAAACTTTTGGTAGTGATTGTTATGTGGCTTTTCATTGTTTTTTTTTTTTTTGTTTTTTTTAACTTTCTCTACATATTACACACTTTCTGTTATCCAATCAAAACTTCGATACCTAGAATTCACTGGAAATACATGCTTTAGGGTCCCCTGAACCCATAAAAAAGCATTTTTAGAAAAGGTCCGTGTGTGTGTCTGTGAACACGATAACTCAAAAAACGAAAAGTCGGTGAAATACCAAACTTGGTATTTAAATTTAGTGTCTTCAAAGGATGCAACAGGAACATTTTGAGGAAAATTTCGCAACCATAAACTACCTTTTACATGGAAAATGTTTCGAAAATGTTTATTTGCTCAAAAATTGCTTTAACGATTTTGATTAAAGGACCGAATATTATAGATATGTACATGAAAATTATAATGTACATTTTGTATTTTCTGGGAATAGCCTCTGAACAGCTCTTCTGTCTGGCTGAATTTTGCTGAGTTTTACATAACTGGAAAACCGTAAAAGATAGACGAAAATTTACTTAAAAATGTAAATATCGTTAGAACATACAATTTATCATGTATATTTTTTGTAGCGATAACAGTTTTTAAGATATTCTGAATTATTAGTTACAATTTTAAGCCATTTAAAGTTTTCTCAAACGGGAAGATATATTTTTTCTCGTTTCTGGTTTGTTTACTCCTGGCAAACAAAGAGATTGGATATCAATTGTTTAACATAGCGACCGGTTTTCAAAAGATATTACTATTTCTTTAGCCTGCTGCACTCCCTTCTACTTACAAGGAAGCAAGTAATAAGACCAATTATGATCATGTTTATCTCGATTAGCATGATGTAGATAAAAGAATAATCTTTTGTAAGAAACGTTTTTGGCGGAACAGTTCGAAAAAGGCATACGAATGTAACACATCAGATTTTTCATTAAGAATAAACACATGCCCGCCTGGGTAGTGTGGTGGTAGCGTATCTGCTTCCCATTCGAAAGTCGTGAGTTCGAATCTCGCTTAGGGTGAGTTACCCGGATAAGGTTTTTTCGTGGTTTCCCCTTATCCTGAGAAGACGAATGTCGAGTAACTTTAAGCTCCATGGACCCTGGGATCATTTGAGCATCATTTCACCAATTTTACTCATCGTCCGATATGACCAAGCAGGTTAAATGACGTTAAGCTTTAAAAAAAATATATAAACACACTATTTCTCTGCCAAATGCACATTTCCAAACTCCACGAATAGTAGGGAAGTATTCTAACTATAGTTCCTACCAGCCGAGAAGTGAATTCGGGACCTCTGGATTAAGACTTAAAATATTTATTATACAAGTGGATAATAAAGGTTTGTTCACCTGTATAATACATTATTTTATCCTACAGATACGATAAATTAATATATGACATATATTCAGTTAATGATTTTACAACAGATAGTAATAAATTAAATAAGGTATAAGGCATTGAATCGCGGCGTTCTTATAGTTATAAAATATGGTAGGCTATGTATGAATACTAATTTTGTTTTTATTGCTGCTAGTTTCAAATTGATTAAGTTTATGGTGGACGTTGAGAACGTTAATATATCGGTTCCAAATGATAGGTATTAAATGTAGTAAAAAACAGCTGAAGCTTTATTACCCTCGACTTCACGGAAAGGAGTTTCAGCAATTTTAAGGGTTGGCAGATAGGAAGAAATGTTCCCAGCAGTACGGATGTGGAAACGAGTGTTGTTATTTGCAATGATATAAATACTGCTTGTAATCCGTACTTCGGTCTTTATTCCTTTGCCGATCCAGATTTCATAGCATATTATTCGGCGTTAGGATCGCTCATGTAGTTGTTTACAAGCTTTTCGTTGTCTTCGTTTCTCTAATTCATTATGGCAGTGGCTGCCAACATTGAACACCACAAGATGACTATTGGTTACGGAGACAATATGGCTACGTGACCGGTGAACGACTGGTTTCGAGATTTCGTCGAGGTTATGTTAGGTTAGGTTAGGTGTATGTAAATGAACTGGATCGAAAAAAGGAGTAAAATGGACTTTCTGAAAATCGGTTCTTCTTTCCAATGCGAAATGCAGTCTTCCGTTCGTACTGTCTGCTTGTGCATGGGCAGCCATATTGGTCAATTGACCAATGGCGGAGTCAAATCTAAAACTGAACTAGAGTCTACAATGTCGCTATTAGGACAGATGATTCGCGGATTTCGTGAAAACAATAGGTTTGTGTGTTCGTAAAAACTACAAAATGGAGTGTGTTGTTTACATTTTGAACATTTTTAATGTGGACGTCCTGCCGAACCTTTACCTTAACTTCTATGGTAATGTACAAGTTCACTTTCATGTAATTGAAGAATAAAAATGTTAGATGTTATAGAAAATTTGTAGTTATCAACCATTTATTTATTTACTTTATGCCATCGTTACCGCAGCAACGAGTGAATTTTGTTTACCTTATCTCACCCGTTGCGCTAATAACTATCACTTTGATTTAAAATCAAAGTTTTCTGTCGTTTCTGCATAGCAACGGTGTCTATTACAAGTGTCTGTAGGATAAAATGATTTTACCGTATGCTGAAGATACTAAAATGTTATGGATGACAGAAGAAGAACAGCACAAGAAGCAATGGAATTCAACACCGTATTTGGAAGAAAACTGTAAGTAGGATAGAACCAATAGGGAGATTCAACTTAATTTAGTTTTATTGATATTGCATGTTACTTGAGGAACTCTCTGCGAGCAAATTAGGAACCGTTTGAACCCTTGTAAACAATCGAACGACGCTATTGCCGCGATGTCTTTGTTACGAAACTAAGTTTTGAAACGTTTGAAGTTTAAAGTTCAAGGTCTTGTATCCATGGTAACGGAGTAAAGCATGAACCACTTCTCAGGTGGGGCACCTCAGTCACCAAATTTGGGGCAGGAGGAGCCCCGTAGATCGATGTAGCCATATCGGCTGCACAACCGGGTCCCGACTGTCTGACGGCCGCCTGCGAACTCAAATATTTCACTTTCACTCCACTCAAATATTGATTTTTACTTTTTGTACCGCCTAGGTACACCAACATTTAATTTTAATGAAAATAAGTTTTAAGATCCTGAGTTAGGAAAACATCTGTGTGTCTATGAACCAGACTAATAAAAAGTATGACGTGTTGCATTCACATGGTGTTCTAAACCCATTCCTCCACAAACAACTCTTGCCAAAACGTATTCACGCGCGAGATACAATGTTTTCATCACTCATTTCGTTCTGAGTGCTAGAGGAATACAAACGATAATAACATATTTAAACAGTATAAACAACAAACTTTGAAGTTCGATACTCTTGCATGACATGGATAGAAACAAAAGAACGGTGACTTAGAATTTCCAAAACATTTAATAAAGTTGGATAGGATCTCCCAATCTCTAGCCGGTTGTCATCTCAAAATGGTTTGAGATCACCTTGTGGTTTACTGGGAGACATGCGAGTCAATTGATAAATTCAATGCAGTGCCGGTATATATCCATGGTAGCCCCGTGGCAGAGCTACTGGCTATAGATCGGGAGATCTGTGGCTCAAATCCCGGCTATGGCATTGAATTTTTCAGTATGGCTCTACCTATCCAACTCCTGTCCTACACACGGTTTGTGTGAAAATAAAACAACAATTACTCAATTTAATAAAGTATTGTAAAACACAAACCCAGGAAAGAATATCTCGTAAGTTTTTTATCTCGCAAAAATTTGTTTGACGATATCTAATTTCTTGTGTAAAAATGTTTCCTTTACCAGCGATACAAAATTCATTCAGGATTAAGAGGAGTTCACTGACTATTCATTCACGTACACACTCGCCAAAATAAGAAATAGATAAAAAAGAAACACACAGAGGACCTTTACTTAAAGTATTTTCTTTTGCCTTCTCTACCAAGTAAAGGGTAGACACCGGCGAGCGCACCTCACGCACTGTAACCTATGTAGACATCCCGTGATTTAACATCCCCAGGAAGAAGGAATGAAGGCAACCACAATAGGCCACAGGCTGCTGGCAGACAGGCTACAGAGACGCGCGGAAGTCTCTAATTTAGTGATTGAGAGTTCTTCATCCCGGCGCCAAGTTCCAACGTGCAGCCACCAACACTACAGGTTCCGGATCTTCAAACGTCCCCGCCATGCGAGAACATGAGAAAGGTATTTACACTGCGCCATCTGCCAGCGCAGCCACACGCTGCTAGAAGTAAACCTGAAAGATGCCGAGGCAGGTGACTCAGGGGTTTCGTCTAAGACTGGCATTCGGGAGATCGGTTTTCCGCGGCCGACCTCTCTGACCCATAGTTTTTTGAGGGGTTTTCCTAGGTTACTAGACGAATGCTGGGAGATTTCTTCATTCCCCCGATAGTTCGTCTCCATTTCATCAACCGGTTTCTTCCAGGGTTGTAAGTTTGACTGCGATGGTGGCGCTGCAAGTCGTCTGTTGACTCAAGGAGTTTCCTGTGGCACGGTCTCTTAGCGCTCCTCGCGTCCAGAGGAAGAACTGCTTAGTATAGGTAGTTTTCTCCAAAACATGATGGTCTTCAAACAGGACCACTCCCCTGACAGTGGTCAATAACTATTAGCAAACAAAAGACGACCCTGTACTAGGGGCGAGAGCCAACGTAGTAAAATCTGTTTCCTGCAAATACTGCTTGCAATTCGAGAATCGCAGCTTATTTAAGGGACCAGTAAGTGGAAGACTTGGCAACAGAGAGGGTGGTTTCTAGCCGCACACACCCTAATCCCAAACTTTAAAGTTTCGAAGAAGAGTGGGGCAGGGTTATCATGTTCTGAAAAATACCGTAACTGTTAGGAATCCCCCACGGTAGTTCCCTCCCCGCCGCCCGGTTCCGGCCGCCCGCCCGCTGTAATTACTCTAATCTCATCTTATCCTCCTGGAGTCTGATAAACAATAAGCCAATGGTTGCAGTGTGGAATCTCCTCCGGCATCACACACACACTTGAAAGATGATAAGGAAATGGCTTGAAAGGAAATGATGAAAAGGAAATCATGGAGAATAAACATTCCAGTATTCAAATGGAAGCCATGAAAACCTCAGATGAGATTTTAATTGGGGTTATCAGAATTGGAATTTAGTTCAGAAACTTCCAAGAATATGGAATGAAGTTTTCCAACAGTTTGATTTCCTCAAAAATACCTCAAACGAATTGGTATCAATATTAAGATGTTTTCATGACAAATGCAACGTATATCTTGAATTTTTTTGGGAATAGCTTCTGAAGCTTTCTTTATTCCGGAATGGCTTTGGTATAACTCGTAAAGGTTTCTTACTACACAAAAATGGTAGTGGTTTTATGTGAAATAAATTGTTTTGCAGATTTAAATAATATTATTCCCAGGAATTTCAAAATAGGCATTTGTTTGTGGTAAAAATATTTAAATATATTGCATTGTAATCGTAATTGTTATAACCATTTTTAATTTTGATAGTTTGGAGTGAGGAAATTTTCCTTTGAATTTTCAAATAGTTGTATGGGAAATCGTAACTGTTTATTTACTTTTTCTACTACGTTTACTAAGTAGAGGATTTATTCCATTTCGCCCAAATATTTAATGCTGATTCCACCAGAAATAGACGTTTTGAGCTCCTGAAATAATAGAAAATTAGAAAGCGACCGATATGGGAGTGTTTATATATTAGAGAGTGTGTGTGTGTGTGTGTGTGTGTGTGTGTGTGATAGAGAGAGAGAGAGAGAGAGAGTTGTGTATCAGTAAACAGTACAACTAAAAAAAAAGTTGGTTAAATACCAATCTTAATATTTAAATTAAATACGTCATTAAGAATTTTAACAAATTTCCCCACCCCAAGCTAGCCTTTATAGGCTGCTCGTTCCTTCTAGACCAATTAGCTTTAGCGAAGATACAGTAACCCTTGATAAACAGGTCAGCAAATACTTTATGTTACAATAACAAACATCTATTCCTTTTGATTACGTTTCGAGAATACACAGTAAAGGTAAGTGACTCGCATCTATCTCTCATTTAAAAATATCATTCGTCAAGAAATGATGCCGACCTCTACATGGAATTTTTTTTTAAATGTTCTGTTTTATCAAAAATGACTGTAATCACTTGGAGTAAAATACCAGGTGCCCTAAATGTCCCATATTTTAGATGCATAGGAATCCTTTAGTGTGTTAAAAAAGTTGCAGAATTTAACGGGGCTATTTCAAGTTAAAATCTGCCTGTGGATTACTGATGAGAGCAATCTTAGCTATCTTGCTATCAGTGGAGACGATGAGGGATAAAACGAAAGTCGCAGACGTGCTATACTACACTGGCAGGTTATAACTTGAAATAGCCCCGTTGAGTTCTGCAGCCCTTTTAATGCCTAAAGGGATATCTGCATACGTCAAATACGGGGCAGTTGGGCTACTTGCTATTATATATTAAGGATATTTACAGAGAGAAAAATCTGATGTGTTCCATTCACATGAATTTCTCTATATCTCTGCAACAAATTATTGTTAAAAAGCTTAGGCTTCTATTTACTTCATGCTAATTGAGAAAACATTAGCTGAAATAAGTCTTATTACTTGCTTCCTTGTAAGTAGAATCGAAATAAGTGAGTACCATAGGTTAAAGTCATAGTCAAAAGCTGGTTGCTATGTGACTGAAGTTCCTTTGTTTGTATCGACAGGAGTTAACAAATACCAGTATAAGAAAAGAATGTGTTTTTCAAAACTGATACTCAAAACAAGGAATATCTTAAAAACAATCAACTCACGAAAAAATGTATGTAACATAAATTGTGCGTTTTAATGTGCTCTACGTTTTCTGTGTGGTAAGTTTTTGTCCATTCTTTACGGTTTAGCAGTTATGCAAAAATCCGTAAAATGCATCCAGAATAAAGTAGTCTACAGAGGCTATTCCCAGAAAATTCAAGATATACATTTTATTTGCCAAGTAAATATCTTAAATATACGATATTTTAATATAAGTCGTTTGCACCATTTTTAAGAAAATCAAAATTTTCGAAATTTTATCCATGTGAAGGGTAGTTTGGGGTGAGGAGATTTTCTTGAAAATCTTCGTGTCGCATCCTTGGAAGATGCCAAACTTAAAACCAGGTTTTGTTTTTAGCGGTCTTTTCATTTTTGAGCTATGCTGCCCACAGACACACACACACGGACATTTTTCTAAAAATGCTTTTTTTTTATTCAGGGGGGTCTCAAAACATATATTTCTGGTGAAATCTCGGTTTCAAATTCTTGGGTGCAATACAATACTTTCTCTATACACTATGTGTACAGTGCATATAAAGAAAGTAATAAAATGTATATTTTTGAATTTCAGGGGGTATCCTTTTAAGTCGTCTTCATTTGGAAGGATTTGTGTGTAACTTTGTATAAAGTTATT
Source organism: Hymenopus coronatus (assembly GCA_030762935.1). Classification (NCBI taxonomy): domain Eukaryota; kingdom Metazoa; phylum Arthropoda; class Insecta; order Mantodea; family Hymenopodidae; genus Hymenopus; species Hymenopus coronatus. Next base: position 20,926,716 of record CM060888.1, read on the forward strand.
CCCAGAAATTTCATGATGTGTATTTTATTTGTGATGAAAGTTTCTGAAGTATGTATTTGGTATTATAATCATAATCGTTAGAACAATTTTTACAGATCTTAAATATTAAGTTCGATATTGAACACACTTTTCGTTTTTAAGTTATTCTGTTCACACAGGCGCGCACGGACCTTTTTAATTTTTTTAATCCGGGGATCTCAAAACATATTTCTGGTGAAATCTCAACATCGAATTTTTGGTGGAATACATTACTTTCTAAACTTATTGTACGCAGTATAGACTGTAGAAATGTTGTGTGTACATCGAGAAGGTATTGTATTCCATCCAAAAGAATTCGATATCGACATTCCCTCGGAAATATGTTTTGAAGTCCCCTGAATAAAAAGGTATTATTAGAAAAAGATCCATTTATGAGTCTTATGTAATTGTATTGTGCATGTATGCGTGAACAGCATAGCTCAAAACTCGGTCAAATACCAAAGTTGATAAATTTAAGTTCAGAATTTTCTAAGAATGCGACACCAAGAATTTCAGAAAATCTTCCAAATCCAATTACCCTTTAACTGGAAGATTTTTCGAAACTTTTGTTTTTATCAAAATATTTTGATTAAAATACTATATGTTTAAGATATCTTCATAATAAATAAAGTGCACATCTTGAATTTCCTTGAAATAGCCGCTGGAGACTTCATTCTGGATGACTTTAGCATAACTGGTAAACCGCAAGGAATAGATAAAAATGTACTACATAATACATGTGGATTTCGTCCAAACGCACCATTTATGCAATATACATTTTTACTTTCTCTACACGTATTATGTACATAATGTATAGAGAAGGTATTGCATTCCACCCAAAAATTCGATACTGAGATTTCACCGGAAATACACGTTTTGGGTTCCCTGAATCCAAAAAAAGAATTTTTGTAAAAAGGTCCATATGTGTGTGCGTGTGTGTGTGTGTGTGTGTTTGTGGACAGCATAGCTCAAAAACGAAAAGACCGTTAAATACCAAACTTGGTATTTAAGTTTGGTATCTTCCAAGGATGCGACACGAAGATTTGCAAGAAAATCCCCCATGGAACTTTTTTCGAAAATTTTGATTTTTGTCAAAAATGGCTAACGATTTTGATTAAAATATCGTATATTAAAGATATTTACCTGACAAATAATATGTATATCTCGAGTTTTCTGGGAATATCCTCTGAAGACTACTTTATTCTAGAGGAATTTTGCATAACTGCCAAACCGTAAGAAATGGACAAAAACTTACCACACAAAAAATGTAGAGCACATTAAAACACACAATTTATGTTATATGATTTTTTTTCGAGGAGTTGATCGTTTTTCGAGATATTCCTTGTTTTTGGTTTCAGGTTTAAAACACTTGTACTTTTCTCATACAGGAATTTGTCAACTGCTGTCCATACAAACAAAGGAACTTCAGTCACCTAGTAACCAGCTTTTGACTTCACTTTAACCTATGATACTCCCATATTTCGCTTCTACTTACAAGGAAGCAAGTAATAAGACTATTTTTGCTGATTTTTTCTCGATTAGCTTGAAATAAATAGAAGAATAAGCTTACTAACAACAATTTGTTACACAGAAGTAGAGAAAATCATGTGAATGGAACACATCAGTTTTTTTTTGTAGAGTTAGTACTTTCCGAGATATAACTTGTTAGTCGTTTCAATTTTAAAATACCTTTCTTAGACAGGAAGTCCCCATTCATTTCATGTCTCTTTTTGTTTTATTCCTGGCTATGGAAAGAGTACCGAAATCCCATTGTTTCACAGAGCGATTTTAAAAGATTTGACTGTAGTTTAGCCTTGTATATTCCCTCAGTGTATCTCGATTAACATGATGTAGATATAAGAATAATCACTTGTAAAAATAGTTTGTTGTAGAGCAGATAGAGAAATTCATGTGAATGGAACATGTCAGAATTTTTTATTCAAAATTATTTCCGGTGAAACTTCGGTATCGAATTTTTGAATGGAACAAAATAGTTCCGCCTCTTACAAACGTAGTAAAGAAACTTGTAATAGACCACAGCCTTCTATATCTTTAACAAGGTTTTCTTAGTTTCTTTAGCTTGTAATTCAGAAACAATTGCAAATCAGCTGCAGTAATTTGCAAACCATTACGCATCAGCTGCGATAATTTGCAATTTAGATGCGGCAATCTCATTTTGATGGTTCAACTGTTGGTCGACACGATTCATTCAAACTGACACGTGGTATGGAATGAACTGGTCAGTATTGGACCTGCGGCCCCCAAACTGTATATGTTGTTTTGTTTGTTTTTTATTTTTTACTTTCTCTAGCACATACCTACAATGTACAAGGTAGCTAGAGAAGGTATTGTATTCCACCCAAAAACTCAATACCGAGATTTCACCAGATATACATGTTTGAGAACTCGTGCATAAAAAAGTATGTTTAGAAAAAGTCCGTGTGTGTATATGTGTGTATGTGTGTCTTTGGACAGTACAATCAAAACATCTGATGTGTTCCATTCACATGACTTTCTCTACATCTCTGCAACAAATTATCGTTAAAAAGCTTATGCTTCTATTTACTTCATGCCAATCGAGAAAAAATTAGTCTTATTACTTGCTTCCTTTAGCAGAAGCGAAATAAGGGAGTACCATATATTAAAGTAACAGTCAAAAGATGGTTGATATGTGACTGAGCTTCTTTTGTTTGTATGGACAGGAATTCACAAAACCCTGTGTGAGAAAAGTATACGTTTTTCAAAGCTGAAACCATAAATAAGGAATATCTCAAAATCGATCAACTCCACGAAAAAAATATATATATGACATAAAGTGTGTGTTTTATCGTGATCTACATTTTTAGTGCACTAAGTTTTTGTCTATCTCTTACGGTTTAGCAGTTATAAAAATTCCGTAAAATGCATGCAGAATAGTCTTTAGAGACTATTCACAAAAAATCCAAGCTATACATTTTATTTGTCAGGTAAATATCTTTAATATATGATATTTTAATCAAAATCGTTAGAGCCATTTTTGAGAAAATAATTTTTTTTGAAAAAGTCCCATGTAAAGGGTAGTTTAGGGTAGGGGGATTTTTTTTTTCAAAATCTTCCTGTCGCATCCCTGAAAGATACTAAACGTAAATACCAAGTTTTGTATTTTACCGACTTTTCATTTTTGAGTTTTCGTGATCATAGACACCCGGACACACGGACCTTTTGCTGAAAATGCTTTTTTTTTTTGGATATAGGGGACCCTAAAACATATATTTCCGGTGAAATCTCAGTATCGTATATTTGGGTGGAGTGCAATACCTTCTCTATACACTGTGTACATAGTACGTGTAGAGAAAGTAACAATACCTGAAGATCGTGTTAATACAAAGTATGGAGAGAATTATTTTGAAACTGTATAAGCCATTATAAATTAGTTATATACAAATTTAATGTATTACGCCCATATCACTTTCATCTTACATGTAAAAATCTTACTACACAAAAATGTAGATCTTGTTAAAACTGACAAAATATGTCAGATACTTGTTTACTTTCTCTAGCGCGTTGGTACATAGAATGTAAATAATAGCTAGAGAAAATATTGGATTCCACCCAAACATTCGGTACATGAAATATATGTTTTGAAATCCCCTGTGTCCAATTTTTTTTTAAAAAAAAGGTCCGTGTGTGTGTTTGTGCCTGTGGACAGCATAGCTTAAAAACGAAAAGCCTGGTTAAATTCCAAACTTGTTATTTACCTTTGGTATTCTTCAAGGATACAACACGAAGATTTTCAGAATAGTTCCCCAACAAAAAAACTACCCTTTACATGGAAAAAAAATTAAAACGTTCTTCTCAAAAAAGGCTGTAACTTTTTTGATTAAAATATCGTATATTAAAGATATTTACATCGCAAATAATATCCCTATCTTAAATTGTCTATATATAGTATTTAAATATCTCTTTAATCTGGATGAATTTTTTGGATTTTGCACAATTGGTAAACCGTAAGAGATATACAAAAACTTACCCTACACAAAATGTAGATCTCGTTGAAACACACGATTTATAACTTATACATTTTTTTCGTGGAGTTGACCATTTTTGAGATATTCCTTTTAACAAGTTTCAGTTTTAAAATACTTTGGGGCATCTCTCAACTCCTGGCAATGCATAGAAACAGATTTCGCTCACATGGCTAGCAGCTTTTAAAATATTTGACAATCGTTTTAGCCTAGTGTATTCCTTTATTTACCGTTTCCTTACTAGAAAGAAGTAGTAAAATAATTTCTGCCACGATTAGTATGAAATAGATAGGAGAATAAGCTTTTTAACAATAATTTGTTACAGAGATGTAGATAAAGTTATGCAAATGGAACACATCTGATTTTTACTTTCTCTAGCCCCGTATGCACAATGCACATAGGAATAGAGAAGTATTGTATTCCACCTAAAAATTCGATGTCGAATTTCACAGGAAATAAATGGTTTAGGACCCACTGAATCCAAAAAAAGCATTTTTAGAAACATGTCTGTCCGAGTGTGTGTTTGTGGACAGTATATCCCAAAAACGAAAAGGCGGTTAAATACCAAACTTGGTATTTAAGTTTGGTGTCTTCCAAGGATGTGACACGAAGATTTTCAAGAAAATCCCCCACCCCTAACTACCCTTTATATGGAAAAATTTTCGAAAATTTTGTTTTTCTTAAAAGTGACTAACGATTTTGATTAAAATACCACATATTAAAGCCATTTCTATTACAAATAAAATGTATATATTGCATTTTCTGGGAATAGCTTCTAAAGACCTGTTTATTCTGAATGAATTTTGCTTAATTTGGCATAACTAGTAAACCGTAAGAGATAAACAGAAACTTACTATACAAAAAATGTAGATCTTGTTAAAATACACAAATACGTATACATTTTTTTCGTGGAGCTTGCTGTTTTCGAGGTATTCCTTATTATTAGTTTCAATTGTGAGGTACTTCTACTTTTCTCAGACGGAAGTGTATGTGTGTTTCTTTTGTTCTACTCCTGGTCAAGCAAAGAAGCGATTTGCAATACAATCGCATATAGTCAGTTTTTAAAACATTTGACTATCACTTTGGCCTTGTGCATTCCCTTAGTTCCAGTCTACTTATAAGGAGTAGTAACAAAATTCTGCTAATGTTTATCTCGGTTAGCATGGTGTTGGAAGAAGAGTCATTTGAGTGTAACACATCAGATTTTTTTTTTTTTATGTAGAGTTAACCATTTTTGAGATATTCCTTGTTATTAGTTTAAGCTGTACAATACTTTTTTTCTCAGATGAAAAATCGTTATTCGTTTTTTACATCCTGTTGCAAAGGGAAGGGTAATTTAACTAACCACGTAGCGACCTGCTCTTAAAACATTTTTATTGATTTATCTTACTCTATTCCCTTATTCTCCTCGTACCTACAATAAAATATGCTAATGTTTACCTCGGTTGGCATGAAATAAATAAAAAACAAGCTTTTGTATGAACAGTTTGTTGCAGAATACGTAGAGATAATCATGTGACGTGCCACATTAGATTTTACTGCCTGTACTTCGTACACAATATTGTAGGAAAAGAAAGTATTGCATTTCTTCAAAAAATGTTATTCCGAGACTTCACGGAAATACACGTTTTAAGGTACCTGTATAAACTATTTGTACTTTCTCCTAGCACATATATACAATGTACATAGCAGGCAGAGAAGATATTGTATTTCACACAAAAATCCTATACAGAGATTGGGTTCCCTGAGTCCAAAAAGTATTTTTAGAAAAAAGTCCGTGCCTGTGTGTGTTTCTGTGAACACGACAATTCAAAAATGAAAAGTCAGCTAAATATTCAACTTGGTATTTAAGTTTAGTATCTTCCAAGGGTGCAACACAAAGATTTTACAGAAAATCACTTACCCTAAGTCACCCTTTGTGTGGAATCGTTTTCAAACATTTTGCTTTTCTCAAAAATAGCTCTAACGACTTTGATTAAAATACCGTCTATTAAATATAGCTATAGAACAAATAAAAATAATATCTTGAAATAGCCTCTGAAGTCTTCTTCATTCTGGATTACTCTTGCATAACTGGTAAACCGTAAGAGATAGCGAAATACTGCACAAAATCTTGTAAATCTCTTGAAAACACACAATTTATGCCACTACCTTTGTTGCTGATTTAACCATTTCCGAGATATTTCTTGTTATTGGTTTAAATTTTAAAATATTTAAAACTTTTCTCAAATGATATTTGTCAATCCTTTTGCTTTTGTTTTGCTCCTGGCTATCTAAGAGAACCGAATTTCGATCACATGGTAACAAGCTTTTAAAAAAGTTGAGTATCACTTTAGCCTAGCGTATTCCTTTGTTCCCCTTCTACTTAAAGGAACTGAGTAAGAGAACTTCTGCTAATATTAACTTGATTAGCATTAAATAGATAGATATACAGGATACGTCGGAGGGCACCTGAGGTTTATTGTACCTACGCCACATAATGAGCCTACCGGGAGGGAGCGATGAGGGGAGAGGTTACACCGGGTAGCCTGAACCAGGAGCGATGGAACAGCAATAACAAGGTCGCTACAGATTTCAGATTGAAGAACTCCAGCGGTCGGCGGACAGGCAGACCGGACCTCCTGCCCCTCATAGGGTCCAACACCACTGCGGTCTTTCACGGTCATTTACAATGGGAAGCTCAGAACCGTAGCAAATTAACCCTTAGTTGCCTACACTTGTATACTGCATATGCCGTTTTTTCCTTTAATTCAAGTTTAAAACCTATAAAATTATTATATAAAATAATACAGAAAATAGAGATGAAAATAAATGTAGAGCCTTTATTAATTTTATTCTACCCAATCAAAAGTTTAAATTCTTCTAAATCGTTTTCATAATATAAAGGACGGGGAGAGCCCAAGTAAAATAATCGGTGTGATGCTTGGGAGCTAATGGGGTTACATTTGACTGTAGCTATGTGAGTTTCTCTTTTATTGATTTAAAAAAGTCATTGCAATTTTAAGGCAAAAATTCTATATATTTTTACAATATAAAAGAGTCTTGATTACTTGTCGTTTATGGTTGAAGGCTGGTGTAACATTAAATTAATCCTAGAGTATAACCTTATTTGTATAGTTACGCTTGAAACAAGTGAAACTTTTAGGTACCGACAGGCAACAAAAGGTTAAAGAGCGTCAATAAATAGACATCAATTTCAATAAGAAAGAAGAATATAGCGCCGGAGTCCCGACCAGACTCCGGATCTCTAGGCGACTGCTAACTTAAAGAAGTTCCGGCGCAACATTGCCATTCACTGCTCATAATTGTTTTCAAAATGAAGCGATTGGGGCATGTCATCCCAAAATAATTCGAAATTTCTTTGTAGTTTCCTGGGAAAAAATGCGTGTCAGTTGGGGAATTTAATTTCATGTCGGCATGTCGCAATGGTAGCATACTGTATAGAGCAACTGGAAGGAGAC